>CAJHNH020003323.1:712434-742434 GCA_905116865.2 Candidula unifasciata | reverse complement strand
GCATAAGTTTCTCCTGAATTGTGAATTTTTCAATGACGGTAGACGTAGCTATCAAAATAATCACCACGCATGGCTGCACGTGTGAACTGATTTCCAAGCAATCCACACTTGTCTCGATTAATATATATTTTATCTTTCAGGGGTACAGACATTATTAATCAAACACGGATTAAAGAAATTCGCCGCTTTAAGAAGGCATCAACATTCGTAAATTCAAATCTGTAAATTATAAAATCATAAGGACATGGGACATCTAAGGCGACATGTACAAGTTGTTGATCCTTAGAGGAGTTTTTGTGACATTTAAGTATGACAGTATGAGTTCTGAAACATACTATAGCTTCTCATGCATCAGGAATTTATCTTACAGTATTTTAGTAGCAGACACCCACGTAAATAGTGACAAAGAATGCGGAATGACATGGGATTATACAACGATGATGTCTTCACAACGAAGGTCTGCCCTAGTTCCCCACCGTTATCTTTAATGAGGCCACAGTCTCTTCCACGTTGCGATTCTCGTACCAATGTTCAAACACCACGACAACAGATTTTTTTTTCCTTCACCACGGAAAACGAAACCTAGCCTTTGAGGATCTTAAAATTGTGAAATTTGATAACCCTTTGCCACAACCGGGCACACATACACAAATATAGTTGAATCTCATTAACATGAAACCAGATTGTGTTAATGTTAGTCCTGATTAGTGTGACTGTCTGTAGCACGAACTCGATCTCACCACCCTGGAGATTCCTGTTAACAAGGGTTTACCTTGCAAGCGAATCGTTAACCGAAGTTGAAACAGATTTCAGCTTATATATGTATGCTTATTTCCTATTTTTTTTTTTTTTTGGTCGAGTTTTCCAAATAATTTTTTATGTATTTATATATCTTTGTAAAAGCAGCAGCGAAAGTAGTAGTAGTCGTAGTAGTAGCAGTAATAATACATTTTGTGTTTTTCGTTGGCACAGGTGCGGAGCAACTATGGGGCGACCCGTTTGCTATTAAGCTGAAACTAAGATTACCAGATTACCAGTAATAATAGTAGTAATAATAGTTAAAGTAATAGTAGTAGTAGTAGCAGTAATAACAGTAGTAATAATGGTCAAGGTAATTGGTGTAATAATAGTAGTAATAATAGTCAAAGTAGTGGTAGTTGCCGCTATAATAGTAATAGTAGCAGCAGCAGAAAAAGAAAAAAAGTAATATATTGCAAATTGCACACACTCATGCGACACCATAAAATAAAAAAATAAATAAAACACACATAATGTGAAACATTGCTATTTTTCTTCTTATCGTTCACACATTTAACACTACAAAATAAATTTAACATAAAACTGCAAATTAAATCAGCTACGTTTAATACCGCTAATATTTGACGTTATAAATTATTAGAAAACCGTTATATAAAATAGATGTGTGCTATTAAAATCCAGTATTTTTATTTGAATGTGATACTATCCTAATTATGTTTACCCAACCTAAAGACGCGATGGCGAAGCTCAGTTACTATTTTTGTCCCTCATTTTTGCTTTCGCTTTCTCAAGAAATATTTCTGTCGTAACAGATGCTTCTGCTGTATGACATCTTCTTTTGTTCTTCATGCACCGCATGCAACTCCTCCTGAATTGGTTGCCACTTTTTCTGTATCCATTGAAATAGAGGTACTAAAGAACCAGCGTCTTCTTCAGGCCCAATGACCGTCAGCAGCGGAGTGAACCAAAGCAGAGAGTAAAACAGTGATAGGAGTATTGTTAGCATAATGAAGAGGCCGAACTGAAAGAAGAAGTAAATTTGGGCGTGGATCATGAAGCTAGCGGCTCCAGCTGTGGTGATTGCCCCTGATAAAACTGAGACTCCCATTTGCTCCAACATGTCTCTGGTTTTTCGCTCTCTCAGAGTGTGTGGGGCATGATTGTAGCTCTCAGACAGATGCACAACATAATCGACTGACAGACCGGCTACCAGGGATAAGTTGATCGACTCGATCACTGATATCTTGACGTCAAGTAATTTAATGCAGCCAGCGAAAGTAACGATCACAAGGATAATGTTGAAGGTAGCCATGAAACTGAGGATGACATTACGGGTGGCCAGAATTAACACCAGAAACGCCAAAATAGTGCCAAGGATGATACCCCTATAGGCTGACTCCTGCAATACCTTAAACATCTTAAATTGATGCCAGGCGGGTTTCTCAGTGGTCTGGAAACCCTGTATTGAGGCCGGCAGCTTTGACATAAAAGACTTAGTAAAATTCTCCCAAGCATCGAAAGCTGCCAGACCTGTCTCAAAATCTGTCATCCCATCGACCAGACGTGTGATTATGGGAATAATTAAATACCTCAGTTTGTTCCCATAAACCTCGTGAGGAGCGCTTACCACAGGAGCACTGTCTTCACTATGGGCAACTCCCAGAAGTTCTGAAAGCTCCACGTCGCCAGTAAAGTTGGCTCCCGTTTCGTAGTCGCCCGTGTATGCGTTGGTGAGCCAGTAGGAGACTGCCGTCTCGAAGAAACGATAAAAATCCCCGCTGGTGACATTGTCAGCATACAAGTCACGACGAACCTGGGCAATGTTCAGGAACTTGATGCCAGACACAGGAAGTGACAGATTCACTGGCTGTTTAAACAGACTACTGTCCAGCCCGTGCGTTGTGTAGAACTGGTTCATATTATCCAACAGGCAAACAACTTCATTTTGTTTGGTTCGTTTATCCTTAGCCAAATGAAGGTTTGGATGGCCGTCTAATGTTTTTAGCATACGACATGCGTTTAAAAGGGCAATCTGTGCAGGAATGGGATTAAGATCTAGAGACTCATCATACCTATAAATTCCTAAACAATTATAATCATGTACGCGACAACTGGACATGTCTTGCTCTTTCAAACCGAACACAATATAGATTTTGAGACGAGCATCTTGCAGTCTTTGTTTGAAACCGCTCTCTTCCAGTTTCAAGGCTTCTTGAAAGTTGTACCCATTTCTATAAAACTGAACATTCTTTTCCGAGATCTCTAGTCGACTTGCTAGGATTGCAAAGAGCACACCGTTTCCCGTGCAGCCAATGATAAAGACCCACTTGAAGACTTTGTGACTGATAAGTGAGTAAAAGTGACCTTTGAAAAACTTTACAATACAGTTTGGCTGCAGTCTCTTGGCGGTGTCTGTTATTGGAGCGGGATAGAAGTACTTCCACGGCCACGGACACCTGGCTATGTTATTGTGGTATACAAGAACACACATCGGGAAGAAGAGCACGGCAGATACATAGTTAGTCATCACAAGGATGGCTGTAAAGACAGCAAAACTGCAGATGCCGTACAATGGTGTAAAGACGTTGGATACGAAAGCGGCAGCTGTTGTCAGGGATGTGATCAGCATAGACATTGAGGCGTGCCTGAAGCAGAAGGTGAATCTCCTCTGGGTAGTATTAAGGTCCATGCAAGCCGTGGTTCGCCACATATCGTAGTAGACAAACAAGTCGTCAGTGCCGATACCCAGAATGATAAATATGGACATGGCGTGAAATATACCAAAGTAAGTGTGATCCAGAATGACTCTATAAATATAGTTGGTCCACATAAAGCTGAAAATAATGCTCATGATGCCGAACACGGTAATGAAGACAGACTGCGTTTGCACCAACACAAAAAAGAGAATGAACAGAAAGGAACCGAAGGCCAAAAAGATATCTTTTTCTACCTGCTTCATAAGCTCAGAGAACATCATATCTTCATTAAAATAATAAATTTTCATTCCTGCACGCCCATTATTCTCTAGATCCACTAATTTTTCTGCAAAGGCCGCTTCCCAGTAATTTTCTGCCGCCATTCCTGGATATGCTTCTCTCGATATTGTAAAAATCGACCTTGTCAGTGTTGACTTCGCTATAGTTGGTGAAATGATAGCATCTTTAGATATTAGCTTCTCAAGATCATCCTTCAGTTGGGTTTCATTGTAAACAGCATGCAAAATCTTGGGAATGTTGGCAAATTTTGTATCATTCAAATTTGAACCGAACGTGCCATCAAAATATCTGAGTACAGAGTTAGGTTTCTTAATGACACCATGTTTATCAGTTAAAGAAACATTTTCCCACCCTTTGGAGCCTGTCAACCAACGCTCTATATCGTCAATAGCCTGTAGACATTCTTTACTGAGCACATTCTCACCCGTGTAGATCACGGAAAGGCTGCGACGAGGCCGTGCCGATGGTAAGAAGCTAATTTTATTCTTTTCGCGGGGCAAGATTCTATGGTCGCGATATAAGAAGGACAACGCTGCCATTCTCGTATATGTAACATCATCTTTTAGATGTATAGGGACGCCTTTAAAATCTAACGGGAACAACTTCTTGTTGGGGTTCTGCAGAACGAACACATATGACAGGAGAATTCCTAGAAGTTCAAACGCAAAAAGCAGTGAAAATCCTATCCAGTAGTTATTCACTACCAACCCGAAAAGCCCGTAGTGCTGAGGAGAATGTGTCATTGCCGACAACCTGAAGAGAAGTGTCATTCCCGACATTCTGAAGAGAAGCGTCATTCCCGACAACCTTAAGAGAAGTGTCATTCCCGACAGCTACTTCAAGTTCCTGAGTGTTGCTGGCCGCCGACGGGGCTTTGAATTGTACTGACCGTTTCTCTGATCCACGTTTCTCTGATCCACGTTTATCTGATCCACGTTTCTCTGACTCCGCAGCCGTCTTGGGGGAGACATGACTGGCGCGGACGGATCCACATTATTTTCTTGTTCTTTAGGTATGTCAGCAGAGCTCATGTTAAGAAGCTGTTGTCTTTATCTGGTGTATCAAGGCATAGTTGTCGTAATCCATGATGCTCTGGACTTTTCAGTGATCCTGGACGACCAGTCTGCGTTGGTCATGAATACAAATTCCAAGACTGTACTGAGGTTCTGTTTGGCACAAGAAGAAACCGGGATAATCAGCAAAATAAGTAAAGTAAAGGATACTTTTGCACACCTTCAGGCGTGTGGGGCATATAGGGTTAAACCTATACTTTATGGACCAATCGGCACTCTGTTGATGATACTGTCAGCATCACGCTTGCCGTCTCTACTTTCTAGGACTTCACCTGGTAACTATTTGAGGCTGTAAAAAAAAAAAAAAAGGAAAAAAAAGGAAAAACAAAGTTCGGCTCCATTCGGGATAGAAACCACGACGATAATTTCCGTAGTTTAGCGTCTGGCCGCTACACCACGTAGTTTCCCAAGAGATAATCAACGATTTGTTCAGTGCAGCAGATGAACGGACAGGCGGACAGCCTAATAGACGGGCAGGCAAACAAATAGACAGATCGACGGATTGCCTGTTCTTCGCACCTACCCCAGATGCACTCTGTCTTTGAGAAAACACCTTTTCAGAACGTACCTGCTAGAGGCGATGCGTCGGATGTTTTCCAGAACTTTCTAGAACTTTCTAGAATGTTTCTGGGCAGTTAAAAACGGCGATGATCTAAACTGGCCACTTCACCTCTTACATTGTAGCTTCTATTTCTTCTTCTTAGAGTCCATGCCGTGTGCCGTTGGCAGTCATGTCTATCCACAATCTTCCGTCTCGCATACTTTCAATCAGCTCTGACACAGATGATCTTTCATGCCATGATGTCAAACAGTCCAGCAGGTGTTTTCTCTCGGTCTCTTTATGCCTCTCCTCCCCTCCAACTTGCTAACAACAGCTAAAAGTGGATGCCAAACTGTGGCTTAGAAATAGGTTCAGAATCGATATCATATCAGTCAGGACATTCCTCATAGGAACCCTGTCCCCATCTCCAGCGGCCAGGGAACAGTTCCAATTCCGATGGTACCAGTAACGATTTGATTGCTCGCCCATCTCGCCCTTCCTATGAGTGCTGAGCGTCGACCTGATCTCCTTTCTGATCACTAATCGTAGCACCATTCTCTCCAGACTGTTTATTCACTCACGTAGGAGCTTTACAACATTCAATGTAATTCAAGATTGTCGCCGGTGCAATCTGATCTAAAACCGTCTTGGAAATATGTTCGACAGCTTGGGGCGAATTTGACGTATTTGCTGTCATCATAGAGGGTATTGTCAGTCGCCACACGATGAGGGATATAGTGAAGACGGGATCCGAGCGCTTATGGACATGCCCAAAGTGTGGTGAGGATAATCTGTCGATTGCTAAGTACCTTTACAACATCTGTATCAGGGCTTCTAAATCTGCCGGTCGCGAAGAAGAAGAAGAAGAGTAAGAATAAAAAGAAGAGGAAGAAGAAGAAGAAGAAGAGGAAGAAGAAGAAGAAGAAGAAGAAGAAGAAGAAGAAGAAGAAGAAGAAGAAGAAGAAGAAGAAGAAGAAGAAGAAGAAGAAGAAGAAGAAGAAGAAGAAGAAGAAGAAGAAGAAGAAGAAGAAGAAGCAGAAGCATCAGCAACAGAAGAAGAAGAAGCAGAAGCAGCAGCAACAAAAGAAAAAGAAGCAGAAGCAGCAGCAACAGAAGAAGAAGAAGAAGAAGAAGAAGAAGAAGAAGAAGAAGAAGAAGAAGAAGAAGAAGAAGAAGAAGAAGAAGAAGAAGAAGAAAGAAGAAGAAGAAGAAGAAGAAGAAAAGAAGAAGCAGAAGAAGAAGAAGAAGAAGAAGAAGAAGAAAGAAGAAGAAGAAGAAGAAGAAGAAGAAGAAGAAGAAGCAGCAGCAGAAGCAAACACAGAAGAAGAAGAAGAAGAAGAAGAAGAAGAAGAAGAAGAAGAAAAGAAGAAGAAGAAGAAGAAGAAGAAGAAGAAGAAGAAGAAGAAGAAGAAGAAGAAGAAGCAGAAGCAGAAGCAGCAGCAACAGAAGAAGAAGAAGAAGAAGCGGAAGCAGCAGCAACAGAAGAAGAAGAAGAAAAAGAAGAAGCAGAAGAAGAAGAAGAAGAAGAAGAAGAAGAAGAAGAAGAAGAAGAAGAAGAAGAAGAAGAAGAAGAAGAAGAAGAAGAAGAAGAAGAAGAAGAAGAAGCGGAAGCAGCAGCAACAGAAGAAGAAGAAGAAAAAGAAGAAGCAGAAGAAGAAGAAGAAGAAGAAGAAGAAGAAGAAGAAGAAGAAGAAGAAGAAGAAGAAGAAGAAGAAGAAGAAGAAGCGGAAGCGGAAGCAGCAACAGAAGAAGAAGAAGAAGAAGAAGAAGAAGAAAGAAGAAGAAGAAGAAGAAGAAGAAGAATAAGAAGAAGAAGAAGAAGAAGAAGAAGAAGAAGAAGAAGAAGAAGAAGAAGAAGAAGAAGAAGAAGAAGAAGAAAAAGAAGAAGAAGAAGAAGAAGAAGAAGAAGAAGAAGAAGAAGAAGAAGAAGAAGAAGAAGAAGAAGAAGAAGAAGCAACAGAAGAAGAAGAAGAAGAAGAAGCAGAAGCAGCAGCAACAGAAGAAGAAGAAGCAGAAGCAGCAGCAACAGAAGAAGAAGAAGAAATTGACTGCATTCATAGTCGGAGCTGAGCGTGTGAAAAGAAGCACATTCTATACTTGCTTTAAAAACAATGGCTCTGGAATCTCATGTCCACTTTTGGACAACATGTATAAATGCAAACCGGTGTTTCTAGTTCCACTAGCGGTTACCACGGACTGTGACTCCCGTGCACCCCTTTGCACGATATTATACATTAACGCAAGGAAGGACTTAAAGGTGACAACAAAACACTGAACGATGTGTATGTGAATTTGCCTTGCAAGACTGCAATTAAAGAATCGACTGTTTGAGCTGCAGAGATTTTCAAAACTACAGATGGCAGCTTGGGACTGAAAATGGTCAGAAATATCCATCCGATTCAGTAAGACAACGGGTATTATTGAAAGCACCCTAGTCTATAGTGAGTGATACAAACGACTGAAAGTCGCTTTCTAACGATGGTCACCTTTCTTGCACAGGAAGAAAAAAAAAAAACAATCATCCAAAGTGATACATGCTGCAGTGGCATAGGGAGGTGAGGTGGTACTCGGTGCGGAGAATGTTTTGTCACCCTCAGTAACATTGGAAAGTCTTGTACCCCCAGTAGCATTGCAAGGTCAGATGGCACCCGGTGCAGACTATTTGTATGTTAACTCTTTGAGTCCCAAACAAAGCATGATGTGTGAATCATCATATTTGCCGAATACCCTGCTTAGCTCAATATGTTGTCTTACTTTTGTGTTCGGTCAAAACACACTCAAGAAATCCGGCCTGTGCAATGGTCACTACAACTATTTTATACCACTTTGTAAGTCATTGACGAATTTTAATCACGGATACTTCTTCACTGACATCTCATACGAAATTTTGTTCTGGTACTCAAAGAGTTAAAAACTCATATTTTCTCACCCCCGAATCCAGTGATGACACTTAACCCCAGGGCCTTTGATCATGGTGATGGGAAAAATATATATATATAAATTTGCAAGCACGAAATAAAAAGACAAAAATTTGAAGAAAAACAAAAGAATGCAAAATCACTCAGCTTAAAAAAAAAGAAAGAAAAACATTGACACCAAACTTAACGAGCTCTAGTAACACAGATTCAGACAAGAAATGTGCGGCACACTTAGGTTCCTAACTCAAGCATAGGAAACTTGACAAGACCGCCTAGTCCACTTC
Source organism: Candidula unifasciata (assembly GCA_905116865.2). Lineage (NCBI taxonomy): Eukaryota > Metazoa > Mollusca > Gastropoda > Stylommatophora > Geomitridae > Candidula > Candidula unifasciata. The sequence goes on along the minus strand of CAJHNH020003323.1, from coordinate 733,863 downwards.
AAACGTTGGTTAATCTCACCTCGGCTCCATCTCTGATCATATCTCAGGCTACTTGAAAAGTCTTCAGCTGCTCCGTTTGGCCACTTTGCTGTGTCATCGCCTTTGGTTCGCGGTTTGTTGTTCCCACAGTCTTAACTCAATGAATAATATCCGCCACTATTGTTGCCCTTACCATTTAGTTTTGAGGATTGCGTCAAGTTTATGTCGTCATTCATTGTGTGAGTCCTCATTATCATCATCCGCGTGTATCTTTATACGTCACATTAGGGTAGCATTTTCTTTTATTCCGTTTTATCATGTTAAGTCCTTTCGATTTTACTATTCCAGCTCATTGGAACGACCATTTTAGGATATCTCTAATACGTCCTCGTTTTCTCAGTTAGTTGTGTCCCATTGTAGAATTTTGTGATTACCGTTATCTCAGTTAGTTGTGTCCCATTGTAGAATTTTGTGATTACCGTTATCTCAGTTAGTTGTGTCCCATTGTAGAATTTTGTGATTACCGTTATCTCAGTTAGTTGTGTCCCATTGTAGAATTTTGTGATTACCGTTATCTCAGTTAGTTGTGTCCCATTGTAGAATTTTGTGATTACCGTTATCTCAGTTAGTTGTGTCCCATTGTAGAATTTTGTGATTACCGTTATCTCAGTTAGTTGTGTCCCATTGTAGAATTTTGTGATTACCGTTATCTCAGTTAGTTGTGTCCCATTGAAGAATTTTGTGATTACCGTTATCTCAGTTAGTTGTGTCCCATTGTAGAATTTTGTGATTACCGTTATCTCAGTTAGTTGTGTCCCATTGTAGAATTTTGTGATTACCGTTATCTCAGTTAGTTGTGTCCCATTGTAGAATTTTGTGATTACCGTTATCTCAGTTAGTTGTGTCCCATTGTAGAATTTTGTGATTACCGTTATCTCAGTTAGTTGTGTCCCATTGTAGAATTTTGTGATTACCGTTATCTTTTTTTTTTGTTTCCAGAAAGTGTTTATTGTTGGCCATCTGCCAAACTGCCATTACCACCTGTAGTTACCACTTGTGCATTGTTTGCAAAAATTAAAAAGGCAAAGCGGGTTGGGGGGGGGGAGTGGGGTGGGTGGGAGGGGGGCCTGGGGATGGGGTATCTTTGAGACCTAGGATTTAGGGTCGTACGGCTCGTGCTGTCGTCACAAACTAAGCAGGTTATAATTTTATGTGTGCACCAGACAGAAAAATAAATTTAATAATTTAAAAAAAATCTTAAACCTTACCCATGTTTCGAAATGTGGTCTCCCATGACACCACAGATTCTGTTTAAAAAAAAAAAATACCTGTTTGAAATAAAATGCTAAAAAATCTCAAATTTCTGTTGATTATTATTGTGTGTGCAGTTGTGGCGGCAGTTTTTACGTCCTGTTTCTATGGATTCTTTCACTGCGAGTGACATAACATGTTTCTTACACGTACAGTTGTAGGGACGACTTTGAGGCATCATAAATATCAACGATTATTACAAAACAATAAAGAATTTGAATAAGATTGTCACAGAAAAGGCTTTGTAAAACTACACATTACCCGAGCGGCATACAAAGAGAATGAAGACATAGAGAGAGAGGCAGGGAGCGAGAGAGGCAGGGAGAGAGAGAGGCAGGGAGAGAGAGGCAGGGAAATAGAGAGAGCAGGGAGAGAGAGAGGCAGGGAGAGAGAGAGGCAGGGAGAGAGAGGCAGGGAGAGAGAGAGGCAGGGAGAGAGAGAGGCCGGGAGAGAGAGGGAGAGAGAGAGAGAGAGAGAGAGAGAGAGAGAGAGGACGCTGACAGCCTCCGGCGTCATTACTTTGGTGGGAGGGAATGATGACAAGATGACAAAAATATGTATTTTCAAATTTTCAGAATTAAATTCTATATGTGGTGCAGAGGTTGGGGGTGGGGTTAGAGCCGTCTAAACAGCATTATGCGCCCTAAGCACATCAGTGTGCTGAGGCCCCTAGGACAACCACTCACTGGAGTAAAAGGTAAATTGTCAACAGTATTAAACAAATGTACGCATTTTTTAATTTGTTACTGGCACTTCAGCAAAGCTAGTGTTAAAACATAAACACAAATCAGATGGCACAGTGTGGAATTACAACGAACTTCTTATATGGCAGTCAAGTGATATTCAAAGACTACTATAGGCCCCCTATGCTGGCAGCACCCCGGACAAGTACTCGTGGTGCTCAAGCATTCAGACGGCACTGGGTGAGGGGGACAGGACATTTGCAGCACGGGGTATCACGCCACCTTGCTACGCCTTGATCACCCCTTCTTATCATGTCATATCTGTTACATATTACGAGCTAATAACGCATGTATTTACGCCAGTGTCTATAGATATATACATGCATCGACAGATTACTTTTCAATTAAAAATGAACTGACATGACTAATTTGAAAACTGTGGCGTCTACAGATAGCATTATGTAACTATTCACTATTTATAAAGATTAGTCCAGAAGAATTCACATCTGGCTTTCTACTATGCAAGCAGCGTATTCTTATCAGCTGTTTTCAGTATGACAACAGGGAAAATTTTAGTAACTAGAGGCATTTGTGTTTGTTTGATCTTAGTTTTTAGTTGAGTTTAAGTTTGGCATAGAGCCAATTTTAACACAGGGCTGTGAATCGTGGACGATTAATGAACCCTCCAAGCGATTCCTCGAGGCCTCAAAGATGTGGTTTTACAGAAGAATTCATTAGACAACAAAAAACATCAATCCGGATGTTTTGAAAGAGACGAGGGCTCGGAGACAACTTGCCACTTCTTTCATCTTTCTTTCGTCATCTCACCAGGTTGTAGTTCAGTGTCGTAATTTGCTGCATTTGTCTTGCGCTTCTCAGGTGGCTTGAGTGATGGATTTGTTCATCTTTTTGCAGGTTTCGGCTAAACCATTTAACAATCTCTTTCATTGTCTTCCTCACCCTATCCTTCCAGATGTTCTACTGTAAAATGACTCATATGCAGTCTGGTCTGGCTGAACCTACTACAAACACCAGAAAGAGACAGTCATAACTTTCTAGTCACGTTATGAGAACAAAAGAAACTTGAACATGTGACCACTGGAAAGATATACGGAAAAAAATAGACAAAGGAAAACAACGCGAGAGGATTCTTGGCAGCCTTTTTGGTAATCTTGGTGATCTTAGTTTCAGCTTTATAGCAAACGGGTCACCCCATAGTTGCTCCGCTCCTGTGCCAACGAAAAACACACAGAATGTTTATCACAGTCCCTTGTGGAAATATTGACTGATATCTCAGCATACACACGCATTAAAAGCATACGGAAATCTGAAGTGCTAACATAAACAGTTCGACATTAGAAATGCAGTTTATCATCGACATTAGCAGAAGTCATCAACAGATCAGCAGTTGCACACGCGATCAATATGAATCACATAAGGGCACCACCAATATTGCGGCGAAACGCCACGCGCCATTTTCTGAATCTACAGTTCACACCACCACGTTGGTCACAGTCGAGAAACATTCCAAACTAAATCCGCAGCTCACAGGGTCGCGCCGTGCACTCAACTCAGTAGCTGGCGAGACGAAACTATATCCTTTCAGTCTACAGATGGATCAAAAATGCAAAGGCCACCGTCTGGTAGAAACAAAAAATTTGTCTTGACGCGAAACAGTGACCGTGCCTGGCGTCCATTTTGACCGGAAGTCCTCGGCAGCTTTTTGTCATGTTCTAGAGGGGTATCAACATAGAAACTGATACATGCAGTTGAAGATCGCCCGTAATCATTCGACAGGATACTTCATGGTGACGATGACAATGAAAATGATTGAATTGCGGCTGAACAAATTAGGTTTATGTTGTATCAACCTATACCAGTGTAAGAGGAAACGAACAAACAGATAGACTTGCCGACAGGGCTAATGGGCGGTGCAGGAAATGGCAAAAAAATCGATGGTTCCGATGATTTGATTGCCTTCTTAATAACAGAGATAAAAAGTACTACTAATAATAATAACAACATTAATAATGGTAGCAATGCGAATGATGATGACGGCGAAGAATGAGAAGAAGTAGAAGTTTGATATGTTATATTCATCTTTTTCAGTTAACAGGTTCATGATATGTAGTATGCTTTTTCTATGCTTAAAAAGTTATTTTCTTCTTCAATATTGTTCAGTGATCGCACTAAGTACCCTTTAACGTGGACAGTCGGGGAAAAACAATAGGAAGTCTAATAAAAACACCAGTTTTAAAAAAGAGACTTTATAGGCATTCAAGAATATCAGTTAAAAAACACATGGTGTACCTGAAGTCTCATAAATGTGAACATATAAATTAGCCAGCTGCATGGTTCTAGGGAAGAGAATGTTCGAAAGCCTTTATTTATTCTGGCATAAGAAGAAACATTTCACGTTTGGATGCTCACACTGGATATTTCCTGGCATGACTAACATGGCTTCCAGACGTTTGTAGTCTCAAGGTGATGATAAGCGTGGGAGTTTGCTTAGTTCTTTCATGGAGATGAAACCTGCAGTGTAATATTAGCATGCTTAGCACTGCATGTGTGTGGGTATGTGTGTGTGTGTGTCTGTGTGTGTGTCTGTGTGTGTGTGTTGGCACTGCATGTGTGTTTGTGTGTTGGCACTGCATGTGTTTTTGTGTGTTGGCACTGCATGTGTTTTTGTGTGTTGGCACTGCATGTGTGTTTGTGTGTTGGCACCGCATTTGTGTTTGTGTGTTGGCACTCCATGTGTGTTCGTGTGTTGGCACTGCATGTGTGTGTGTGTGTGTGTGTGTGTGTGTTGGCACTGCATGAGTGTTTGTGTGAAGGCACTGCATGTGTGTTTGTGTGTTGGCACTGCATGTGTGTTTGTGTGTTGGCACTGCATGTGTGTTTGTGTGTTGGCACTGCATGTGTGTTCGTGTGTTGGCACTGCATGTGTGTTCGTGTGTTGGCACTGCATGTGTGTTTGTGTGTTAGCACTGCATGTGTGTTTGTGTGTTGGCACTGCATGTGTGTTTGTGTGTTGGCACTGCATGTGTGTTTGTGTGTTAGCACTGCATGTGTGTTTGTGTGTTGGCACTGCATGTGTGTTTGTGTGTTGGCACTGCATGTGTGTTTGTGTGTTAGCACTGCATGTGTGTTCGTGTGTTGGCACTGCATGTGTGTTTGTGTGTTGGCACTGCATGTGTGTTTGTGTGAAGGCACTGCATGTGTGTTTGTGTGTTGGCACTGCATGTGTGTTTGTGTGTTGGCACTGCATGTGTGTTTGTGTGTTGGCACTGCATGTGTGTTCGTGTGTTGGCACTGCATGTGTGTTCGTGTGTTGGCACTGCATGTGTGTTTGTGTGTTGGCACTGCATGTGTGTTTGTGTGTTGGCACTGCATGTGTGTGTGTGTGTGTGTTGGCACTGCATGTGTGTTTGTGTGTTAGCACTGCATGTGTGTTTGTGTGTTGGCACTCCATGTGTGTTTGTGTGTTGGCACTGCATGTGTGCTTGTGTCTAAGAGAGAGAGAGAGAGAGAGAGAGAGAGAGAGAGGACAGAGAGAGAGAGAGAGAGAGAGAGCGCGACGTAGACAAAGAAGTGAAATAGAGTTCAGCAAGAGAGAAAGAGGGAGAAAGGCGAAGGAAAGATAGAGAGTAGAGAAAGGGGAAAAGAAATTGATAAAGATTCACAGGCAAATAGAGTGTCTTAAACAAACAGACGGACAGACACATAAACACAAACACAGACAGACAGACAGACAGACAGAGGAAGCCATACATTCGAACACTGTGCAACAAAGCCTCTCCGAAGGAACCTTGACCTCAACTCATGTATTTATTTACAAGCTTATTGCAGTGGCTTCATGAGATCTCCATCAGTTGGAAAGTGAACACTGTGGGTGTCATGGATGTCATTTGGACACATCTTGTATATAATTTACCCCTAAGCTAATTATGGAGTCAATTCTATAAAGCGTTGATCCTGTGTTTATCACAAAGACTGCAATAGGGATCAGTTAGCTTACCGGTGTGGTGTGTCGAAGTAATGTACATACTACTCATGTATTGATATTTTTTTTCCCTGTTGACCTAACAATATTGGGGAAAAAAAAATGGATTAATGGAACATCGGAGACCGCGAGAGCTAGCGTCTAGTTAAACAAACGCCAAGGATCACATCATATGCTTCTACTAAATCTGACGCTGACAAACAAAACCGAGTGAAAATAGATTAAAAAAAAAACACGTTTCAAAGAATTACGCGCTTCTGTTTACACTATTTTAAAAATCGTATACTTAAATTTGCTGAAGTGCCATTAAAAATGGTTCCACAAGCCACGCTGACGCGGGGATTGATAATGTGGCCTTGTGATTAGAGTATGACTATCTTCTTAGTATATACTGAATCGTGAATGTTGCAACCGATCTGATCAAATCACAGGCGCCGGAACACGAGGACTTAAGTCCCTTGAGGTTCCAAACGCCACAGAAGCTGTAAGATGGGCGCTAAGCATGCTTTCACATCATGAATTTAGGCCAAATGTGTGTCTTTGTGCTTTTCCTGTACGTGTCAGTGTTATACCAGCATACCGAATATAGAAAATACCCATTAGCTTGTTGTTACGGATCCCAGTATTTGGGCGTTCTTCCTGTGGTGGCATGCTATTAATGATGACTGCATGTTTTTATGCTGTGTTGCGATATTTTATCTTTTCCTTATACAGTCCCTGTTATATGAATTTGGTGATTATATATGTCATATATCTTCTGTTTGGCATATTACCAATCATTTCTGATACAAGTTTTGTTCCTTGCCATGATATCAAAATACTACTAATCGTTTGTTTTGGTCATTTTCTCCTCTTTTCACGTCAGTTAATCGCAATAAAGGTCTATCAATAAACCGAAATTTCTTTTTTTGATCTAAGTTTATTTTAACCAGTGACTTTTTAAAAATGTCGATCTGTAATTTATCTACATCGTGTATTTTCTTTACTGCAGATGTATTATTTCTAAACAATAACTTTTCTTTAGTTCAGCTGTAGTAGTTTTGTTTCAGGCAGTGATATTTCTTTCAGTTGTAGATCTAAAACAGTGATTCCTTTCCCCCAGACTGTGGTCTACAGTGATTTATCTTTACTGCAATTGTGAAAAATATATATATATATATATATATATATATATATATATATATATATATATATATATATATATATATATATATGTGTGTGTGTGTGTGTCTGCAGCACGGCAGACTGCAATTACAATTGTGTATGCATTTATCGCCGCATCAACAACTATACACGTTAGAAAAAGGAATGCAATTCTCTTTGTTACCGCTGTATAACTTTAGTGAACTACACGGATTCCCACCTCCACCCAAGCCCCTTTGACGTGCCATTAGGCCCAACCCTGATAGTCTAGAACTTAAACTTGGTGGAACCCACCAGATGTCAATTATCGCTTTGACATAAATGTCACGTGGCTTTATTGTAAGAAAACGTAAACAACGGTCTAAGAATACACGCCTGGAACTTTCGTACACAGTTTTATGGCTTGCAGGTTGTAAATGTTAGTATGTATGTGTGTACGTGCGTATGCGATGTATATTCTTGTGGGCGCGTGTACATGTGCGTCTATATTCGTGATAGAAGTTGTCTATATCTTTGTTAGTGTAATTTATATCTATATCATCGTGTGTGTGTGTGTGTGTGTGTGTGTGTGTGTGTCTTAAAAAATTTATCTCGCTCTCACATGCTTTAATACTTTCGTTCCTAAGCTCGTTAACTTTTCTGTGTGCTCTTGTTTAATGTTTAAATTTTCTTTTTCTTTTATTTTAAATTTTCAGTTATGCTACCTTACTTTTTTTGGGGTGTGTATGTGTGTATGTGGGTTTGTGTGTGGGGGGGGGGGGGGGGGGGCATTCTTTTTAAATCAACGCCTCACCTCCGCGCAAGTGTTTCTCTGTCTTTCTTTACATCATTATTTTGTCCACTTACCCTCTTGTCCTGTTATACCTTTTTCTAAATTCTAGGGAATCAGTCGTAGAAATGCATTCATATCTGGTTTAAGTTGTGGTGATAATTGTTAAACCAAGAAGTAAACATTTTCGGCACAGCGTACAGAAACAAACCGAAGCGTAGGCGGCGCTATGTGGAAATTCGCTTTCCAAGGTGCCGTTCAAGGTCCGAGGCCAAATGAACTCAAAACAGTTTGTTCGTTTTCCAGGTTGTTCGAATTCGGAAGCGTTCGGATGCCGAGCCACCACTGCCTCATTTAAAATGTTGCTGGGTAATTTCCTGAAACTAATTTAACTCTTAAACTTAGCGAACTTTGAAATGTTTTTCATGTTCGTTTTTTTTTTTGTCACTCAATGATAATTTTCATAGCATCCTGTTATCTCCATATTTTGAGGGGTTTTCTGATAAAATTCCCAACTTTGAAATCGCTAAGAGTGATTCTTTCTAATTTCATAGATTACACAAAGAGAATATTAATAGGGTGCAGCAAATATGTACTTTATCTAACTGAAAACTTTATGTCAGAAGCATGTTCGCCATTTTATGTTCTAGCCCTTTCCATATGCTGTGGAATCGTTGCCACCTGTTATTAACACTGAGTAGTGGTTGATTCAATTGCTAAGAAAGCGGGGCTCTCGTGCGGAAGAACCAGACTCGAATCCTCGGTAAGGAAGTGCTGTGCTGTCCGTCGAGGCAAACATAAAATCCTTATATGTGCTAACAGTGATAAAACACTTGCTTTGCAGCCCTAAATCTACAGGCTCAAAGACCCACTGCACAGATCCCAAAAGATCTGAGACTAGACAGAGTAGATATCATCAACTCTGTACAGACTAGGCTAGTGGATAATGTCGATCTGAGACTGGACAGAGCACATTTCATCAACTCTGTACAGACCAGGCTAGTGGATAGTGACGATCTCTGACACTAACACGATTGCGTGACCTAAAAGTAAAGCATGACGAAACACGTTCATGCCGCCTTTGAGGACGAGAAAGGAGACATTATAACCAACCTTTCATGAGAAAATTAGTACAAGTACCTTAGAGTATCTGCTGTATAGTACGGTAGACGGATCGCACTTTGCTCCGCTCCTGTGTCCAACGAAAAAACACTCAGAATGTTTATTACGTCCTTGTGAAAGATGACAGACTGCTGTCTCAGCATATCTAACATACACTTTTAAAGCATACGGTAGCATCCGAAGTGAACACAAACAGTCCAACATAAAAATAGTTCATCACGATGATAGCAGAACTTGTCGCCATCACAGCAGTTGCCCACGCGATCAATTTTAACCACATACGGCACCGCCAACATGCCCGGCAGGCATCACGCCAGGAATCTACAATTTCACCACCACGTTGGTCACAGTCTATTCCAAATGCAATCCGCAGCTCACAGGGTCACGCCATGCATTCAACTCAGAAGCTGGGCGACGAAACTATATTCAGTCTACAAATGGAGCAAAAATACTTCGGCCACCGTCCGGCAGAAGAAAAAAAATTGGCCTCTGCTTCTAACAGCGCCGCTGTGTAGCGTCCATTTTAACCGGAAGCCTGTGTGCATGACGTCCATAGGAGGAATTTTTATAACCAACAGAATATAGAAGTACCCTTCATCATCAGGGGTAAACCTGGGTCGAACTGGGAGACCAATGGGCATGTCGTTAACATCACACCGGCCGCCTTTAGATCCCAGGTTTGTCCCTGGTACCCAATTAAGCCTGGGTCGAACTGGGAGCCAAGGTAGTTTTGAAATGTTTGTGTGCCCTGTTCAGATTTAAAACAACGATCTTTAGAACTGGAGGTGAGCATTAAGCAGCTACAGCACGTCGGCTCCCTCACATAACCTAACATAACATGTGATTTATGTAAAAATATCCTGATATTTGCGGGCTCGACTTTTTCTTAAACAAGACCTTGGCTCCAGGTCGACCCAGCCTTAGGTAGGTACCAAGTACAGTCCTGGAAGACATATACGGCCGACGTGATGCTGACCACATCACCCAGCAAGTGTCGTTTGGTCTATAAAATCAAGGTCTAGCCCTATATACTCAATACGCATAAAGGCGTGGAAACGGGTCCTTTGTATTTACTTTTTGTCATGAGATTGTGAGGTCTTGTAGCTACTTTTTGTTTCAATGTCGTTGTTTTTTTTTTCTTTGAAAGCTTACGGTACCCAAAAAACTCTCAATATCTTTACTGGTAATGCTAGCATTATATGATGTTCTGAACTGTTCCTGTTTCATCCAGCTGCCAAATTGTCCACCTCCTTGTAACTATTGCTTTGAAAGACATCAGAATTTATTTTTGCTAAAAATTGTAAACTGATTACCGAGAAGCGGCTGGTGGAGGAGGTGTCAGGCGAGAGACACAGGTTAGAATCCTCGGTAAAATTGGGCACTTTATTCTCTCAGAGGCACCAATAAAATCTTGACCTGCACAGTCCGTGGCGACAGCACTAGTTAGGCAGCGGTAAGTCCTAAGGCTCAAAGACCCTCCGCCCCACCCCACCCACCAGTCCCTTTTTGTGTGAAAGTTTGACATCTGATTAAGATAGAACGAGGTATAATAACAAACACACTTTAGAACTTCCTGTGTTCAATATAGATATCGTTTGAATAACATCCGGAACAATTTTTGTAATTTGAAAGTTACTGCTGGTTAAGATAGAACGAGCTGGGGTATAACACTTTGGAACTCAAAGAGTTAACGATGTGTATAATATTGTGTTTACTATAAACCACTCGATGGGTGATGTAGTTTCCATCTCGTCAGCCGCCTTTACTTTCCAGGATTTTGCCTGGTATCTATTTTTTGGATAGAGTGACCAGAGAGCCAAGGTCATGTTTGGAAATAAAATCTGAATCGATGCGGATTCGAACACACGACATTCCTGTTGGAGCTGTAGCGTCTAGCGGCTGCATCACCACAGGCTATGATAGTAGACTTCAAATATTTATAGAACAACCAACACTGGATGAGTGTGGTCGTAAATATCACACTGCCCGACTTCCCCTCCCATGAGATATCCTTGCACCCATTTGAGGCTAGGTCGACTAGAGAACTCAGATCTTAATGTAAACCTCCCCGTGTGGGTTCCTGGGCCCCATTGTGGGGAAAGCATTAACAGACTTACTGCCTCACCAGCATGCATGTCGTAAGGGTCAACTAATTGGGGACTTCCTTAAAGGTCGGAGTACATCTACATGAGGGATGAGAAACCAATAATCTGCATACATATAAGACAGATATGCAAAACAGATGTGCACGCAACACTCAGGTCCTAGAACAAGGCTAAAGAATAGAGGTGGACGAACAACCAGAGCTTTCCGTCAGTGGTACAGCCTGTGAACGAAAAGAAGATAATATAATTCCACCCTTATGCGGATCTGAAGCGAAGACTCTAACTAGCAACTGCGCAACACATTTGTGAGGATATTTGTTCATATCGAACTTATAACCTCGAAAACCTGAATTTGAGAACCATCGGCTCAGAGACAGTTGTTTACACGTGTAAGCCAGGACCGTCGCTAACTACCAACGGTCCCATGTAAGCAGTGGACGTGTCGGGCGTAGAACTGGCACGGTGTCTGTGTCTACACAGATGTCATCGTGGATAAGATCATGTATCTTTGTATCTGCATGTCAGGGTCACACTGACAGTCGGTACTGAGTCAGATTGCTTGTAGCCAGACAGTCAGTATTCGAGTCGCCCTGCTTATAGTCAGGACGTCGGTGCTCGAGTCACACTGCCTGTAGTCAGACAGTCAGTACTCGAATCACATGTATTCAGGCAGTCAGTCAGTACACGAGACCCACTGCCTGTTGTCAGAAGTCGGTACCGGAGTCACACTGCTGGTACAGGCAGTCAGTACTCGAGTCACACTGCTGGTAGTCGGGCAGTCAAAACTCCAGTTACACTGCTAGTAGTCATGCAGTTAAAATTCGAGTCACACTGCTGGTATTCATGCAGTAAGAACTCGAGTTATACTACTGCTAGTTAGGCAGTCAGCACTCAAGTCACACTACTGGTAGTTCGGCGGTCAGTACTCGAGTCACACTACTGGTATTCAGGCAGTCAGTACTCGAGTAACACTACTGGTAGTTCGGCGGTCAGTACTCTAGTCACACTACTGGTATTCATGCAGTGAGTACTCGAGTAACACTACTGGTAGTTCGGCGGTCAGTACTCGAGTCACACTACTGGTATTTAGGCAGTCAGTACCCGAGTCACACTACTGGTATTCATATATTAAGTACTGGTGTCACACTGCTTATAGTCGGGCAGAGGAATAAAGAATATTTTCAGAGTAGTATATATCAGCATCCAAACCGTGACCCACACGGCGATTGTTTCGTCTTTCAGATTTCCACCATCTGTAGATTGGCATGTACTCGCTCAGCTCAGAGAAAAATTAAACTGAAGACATAAGTCGAAGTGTTTCATTGAAAATGTGAATTAGAGAATTTTTGCACAACGGTAAAGGAAAGATTACATTGCTACATCAAAAGAGTACAACATGAAAAAATTTTGAGAAACGAAAGATCGATCTCACGATAAATATAATCGCCCCATAAGTGTCTCAAGACCCAGAAATATAATGTTAAAATGAGATAGCAACAGACCTGTTTTACGAAAGCTGGGGAAAGGTATTTCTCAAAATTTCAAAACAATATTTTCCCGTTGTAAATTTCAGCAATGCGGACACAAAAATACATGTGTGATCCGTGTTTACGCCCCGGGGTAGCCAGAAAAGCCACATTTCTCCCAGATTGAAGGTATATATCATGGAATCAAGGCCGAAGGGTTGATATATTCATAGCACTGAGCCAAAGGGTTAACAACTCATAGTTTCTGGATTTTAAAAATAAGATGCATTTTAGCCAGAAAAGGATTTAATTGTGTTAGTTAGTTATTTGACAGATTATTCTCAGACTACTTTTTGTTACGGCAAAAGCTCCAGAATCTTCCTTCACAACTCTCCCTCCAGCATGAGCCATGAAAGCCCACGAGCTTCTAACATAGCGGATGACAGATCCATCTGTGTAAATGACAGCATCAACTTCTAGAGCATTCTCGAAAATCAAGGCTTGAACTTCTGCTTCTACAGCAGCTAGACTCTGTTGTCTGCATTTTCTGTCTAGTTGGATGCAAAAGAACAGAATGTACAGCACTCTGTAGGCACTTGCACCCACTCCTCGCCGGGTTCTATGCCCTCAAGTGAACATTACCTGTAAAATAATTTTTCGGCTTGACCCAGCCACGAATTCCCTCTTTTTAACCTGCTGCATTTTATCTTCTTAATTTCACTATGTAATGGATGTTAGTCTGCGTTGACTGTGAGGTAGGCACGTGCTCGGGATATTTTTATTATGTCTTTCATAGTTGCAAAATCAAGAAGGTAGCGCTTCGCCCTGCATGCTGTGTCTCTTGTACACCCACGTATAATGCGCATAGCCTCGTTATGTATTCTTTCCATCCATTTCATCTGCTTATGGTTAAGAGTCAAGATCGCCATCGCGTATTCAAAAACAGATAGGACCAGACCTTGTATTGAAATCACAGATGACGCTGCTCACAGTTTGCTGCCGCCATCACTCTCATCGCAGCCAGACCCCGCTTGGCTTTCATTATAATCTGATCTATGTGCTCAGTATAAGCAAGGCTTCGATCAAAGTGAATCTCCAGGTATTTCATTGCATTCGTTCTTCCCACAACCTCAAAACACAGACTAAGAACTGGTGTTGGAGTTTTCACAGTATGGCTGTTCAATGAGAACTATTTCACTGCCGCCTTCGTTGTGTTGGCCAGTGCACCAGCTTCACCACACCATGTGCTTTCATTGTGCTGATTTAACTCCGTCGTAACGTACATGACGAGATACAGCGAAATGTGTCCGGCAATAAATTGTGCAATATATTATTTTGTGTCTGCGTTAATTAAAAAGACTGTCGCCTAAGCTATGAATTAGGCCGAATGATCGTCATGAGTTGGAAATATAGGGAAAGTAGAACCTTGTAAAGAAAAGGGCCTTAAGTATGTGCCCAGAAAAAAAGTAAACTTTTCCTGAAATATTTCACTAGCCAGGAGCACTGTTGTTATACGCACTGATGAAATTTTAAATCGTTTGAAACAACAGTTGAAAGCCGCATCATCAAGATGTGAACAAGTTTTTTCTGATGAGACCGCTGATATCACTGGAACAGTACAGCTTGCAGTTTTTATTAGGTAAAGGTTAAGGTAAAGTCGGGAGATGTGAGCCAGCGTCATTGCACACGGTTATAAACTATAAGTGCTCTGCAACCAGTACAGACTGCTGATAAGAATTGTCCGCCTGTTGCGCTGTTCGCACGTAACTCTGTAGCTACAGCGACCTTCCTCCATTTACCCCAGAGTGTCAACTCTGGTGCCCATTTTCTAGAGGCTGCATGAACCACGAGAACTGCCCGGTATCGAACACCGACCGTGGGCTGCAGGGAGTCGCAGCTGGATTTGAAAGCGAGCCTCTTATCGACTGCGCTAACGCGGCCTGCTTTCATCATTGCTTGTGACAGTTAATTTAATAGTTATGAAGAACTTTTGGTAATTTGTGTACAATTTATTTGTTGCTGTTGCACACAAGATTGTGTTGCCATGTAAATTCCGCTTACACTCTTTCTTCCAACTACTTCATTACTTGCATTCGTGAATGTTAAATGAGAATAGGAATGGCTTAAACTATCTTCAATAAAATAGGAAAATGTTTGACAGCTAGAGAGATAAACACCACAGTAAAACTGAGAGTCTTCAAAAGTTATGTATACCCAACCCTGCTGTGTTGACAGAAACGTTAACAATGAACAGCAGCTGGAAAATCCAACTGAGTCTCTGGAAATGCGGACATGCAGAAGAATAGGCCATTTTTCATAGAGGCAAAACCAGTCAAATACAGGGGTTCTGGGAAGAGAGCGAATGAAAAGAAAAATTATTGACAGAAATTTATGAAAAGACAAATGAAATATTTTGGCCATATTAAAAAACACAATACGCTATTAAAAACCATACTGGAGGGAAAGGTCGAGCGTAAGAGGTAGACAGCGTTACAAGTGGAAGGACAACATCAAAAGATTGAAAAACAGCAGTTTGAGAGAGTGTAGAAACAAGACAAGAGACAGAGCGGGTTGAAGATTTATTCATACCTTCATTGTGGTGACGACATCTGATTGATTGAATCGTTAACGTGGCTAGCAGTTAAACCAGATGTATGCTCCATTTATCGAAACCATCTGTATACAGCTTATACGCTTCTAACTTTATGTAATAAATATATTTTACAATAATTTTTGTTAAGTAGTTGTCGCGTGCAGCCTGACCTAGACTTGTTTTTTTAACCCCACAACTCTTGAATTCATCCGATTATATGTTGAACATTTTCCACAGGCAATTGTTTTCAAATGCATATAACTTTCGTTTCATGTCTTCAGTGGTTGTCAAAAATTTACTTGTATATGTTACATTTCATCAGTTCTCGTTGTGCCTAGTGGCACATGAGGCTTCAGTCCTGTCCTGTGCAATCTTCAGTGCAGTTTTCCATGTCAGAAGTGCTCAGGTCCCTTTCCATCGTTCGTCTCCATGTTGTTTTTGGGCGCCCCTGTTTTCTCTTTCCCTCTGGTGTCCATGTGAGAGCTGTTTTGGCAGGTATATCAGAAGTCATTCTCATAACGTGGCCAAGCCATTTCCATCGTCTCTTGGTAATCATACTGTCTAAAGTTTCTTGGTTTGTAGCTTGAAGTAGTTTAGTGTTTGAGATTGTATCTGGCCAGAAAATTTTGATAATTCTACATAGATATGTGTGGTGGAAGGCGGACAGCTTGTGTGCATTCTTCAGCATTCCGCTCCATAAAGAAGAACTGGCAAAATGATGCTCTATATGTTACATTTGAATCATATTAAAATAAAAAAAATAGGTGACTTACTTATAAAACGATAAAATTGTAGTATTCCGTATGTGGTACCGGGTGCAGTCCCTGGAAGTAGAGGCGACTAGCGTCATATTGACCACATCGCCCATCTTGTGCCGATTGGTCTATCCAAATATAGGTGTAGCCTATATGCCCTATACGCCTATAGGTTTGGAAAAGGGTCCTTTAATTTTTTTTAAAACTTTATTCCGTATATTGTTTCTGTCACATATCACTCCTGTCGCGTGCCTAATGTAAGGATTTCTCCTTCAGAACCAGCAGCACTCAGAGATAATTCTGTTGAGTCGTTTGGCTCGTATTGGTCTAAGGGATTCCCCGTGGCCAATATACGATCAACTTATCTCTGGAGTAGGGCAACTCAAGTATTGGCACTACAAAATATGTCAGTATATATATATATATAATATTTCTAGGCACACTTGGCTGGACACCCCCACTACTTACTAAAGAAAGCCCCCAGGTTATGATAGTTCATTATCATAACCATGTTAACACATATAATGAAGATACACATACATACACAACTGCTAAACACTTAAAAAGGTGAAATAGAGACACCTAAGTCAGCCATGAAAATGAATGTATGTAATCAATATAAATTAGATATATAAAAGTGAGACAAATGCCAGATCTCAGGATATCATGTCCAAATCAAACAGATACTACACAGACAGAAGGTCTTGGAGATGACATCTTCTCATCACTGGACACAGGGAGCTGTGAGGAACACAACATCATGCGAAGCATTAGACTTATCTTCTCTTATCTCTGTCTATGATGCCTCCCTCAGCTCCGGATGATTTGACTGTCTTTGACTCTGGGAATTCTGCTCCACTGGATCAAGTAGCAAGAGTACTTCACTGTACAGCAACTGTACTGGTATTTAGCAAGTCTCTATCACCAGTAAGGACACACAATGTCTTTGAGCCACATTAAGCTCTAGCACTGGTAGCTGTTTGAGGCACAACCTCCCCCATTCTGGAGATGTCAGGAACCTTCACAGGTGTTAGCTGGTGGGTAACAAGTTGGTTCTGGTGGTTGGATTGGTGGGTGGATGTTGGTGAGACTGTGAATCTTCTGCCAGCTCTTCAGAAAATATACATCCTGTCAAGAAAATAACTCAACATTAGTCATCATCAAGAGGGTAACATCTTGACAGGAAAGACAGAGCAAGCATCAGTCATCAACCCCCATCTGCTGACTCCTCCCTGCTCTCCTGTTTCATTCCTCAGATTGCCTCTCCAGACCAAAAGACATAAGTCTCCTATATTTATCTGTCTGTTTAGTGCAAGAGAAGGTAAATAAGATATACAGTGGAGATAGATAAAGTGGTCTAACACATATATCACTCTCCCTCTCCCCCTCACTATGCACACAGACACTAATATTTACTGTCAGTACCTGCATTCACTAGTTTTCCCAACCGCCTCAGCACTCATTGATCTGGGTCAAGCACACACATACTTTGATTAACACAGCCCTGACCCAATTCTGTCCCCATCTCGTATGTACAGATTCTGTAAGTAGTTTAAAACGTACACAATTGTAAGGGCATTAAATGTTTATCAGTATGGGTGGTTTATTGAGGGCATAAGCTATTTAGTCTGTACAGTGGAAGATCTACGTTCGAATCCGCTACTCTAGCGATCAAGAATGGTAGAACTAAGTGAGATCACACAGCCGATATGGATTTCTCTACAGCAGTGACTACTTTACAGACATCATTCTAGGTACTCGTAAACTATAATTAACTTACCCAAGCATATGTAAAAACTGAGACATTTCCAGATTGCCTTGAAAAATTGAAAGTTATACAGCACAGATTAACACATCTGGAGGCTTGAGAAGCTGGCAAGGAGAATGGCGTCAGTTAGACATTTCAGGCGTTGGTACAAAAAGAAGTTCCTTGTATACTGGGCAAGGAGTAAATCGGTTTCCAAGAAACCTCAATTAACTCCCTAAATATATCCCCAAGAGATATACATTTAAAAGTGGAGTTTAGTTAAAGTAACCAGAAAAGGCAGACATAATAATGTTGTCCAATACAGGCCTATATATATAGATATAAGGGACTATATATTTCTGGGCGAGTCCAAGTTTGAATTTTGTGCAGATTACAGGTAAGACAGGTTATCAGCCTTACAGACCGATGCGTAATGGCTATCATTTCACGACAGTTTCGCCTTTAAAAAGCGGCAAATACCTTTCCAGTCCTGTCAAAATTCAAATGTATGCTGTCAGGTTTTCTTTCTCCTTGCCTATACATACATGCCTTTCCCCTTTTACTTTCACACTTTATTGTGTCCGACATTTATGTTTTGATTGTGTGGCTGCTCATGGGGTCTTTCTGTTTGTTACAGGTCGGGAAGGTAATGGTGATTGGGGAGGGAGGGAAGGGAGGGGGTGGGGGAGAAAGGGTCTTTGCTATATATGCAAGAGGGTTCTACTTGAAAAAGATTTGAACACCCCTACCTCAGAGAGGATAATTTTTGCCTGTACGAGTTGTCAAGGATTCACTGCGACATATCTAAACTCTCTCACTGCAACTTGCAAGACAATATACTTTAAATGATGAGGTTAGAAATGAGGAGCTTTGAATAAGGAATGTGTCAGGTTTCAAGTTTCTCCTGTTATTTCTTCATTCTTACAGCGAAGACTCATTTCTCTCTCTAAACCAGTGATTCCCAAACTGTGCGTGTTTTTTTTTTTTTAATTTCTTACATACGAATAGTCATACGTTTATTTAGGTTAGGGTGCCATGGGAAAATTTTAATTGGAAAAAGGCGCCGCGACTAAGAAAAGTTAGGGAAACACTGGTCTAAACACCTGATTATTTACGTATTTGATGTATCTGTCATAGATTTTTTTGTATGGTTTCACATTGCGTCATTCTGTTAACCGGAAGCTCCGTGGTTTAGCGACTAGACGCTCGCCTGCGGATTCGAAGGTCGTTGTTTCAGTTCCCGGTTCGTTTTTTTTTAAAGATGATCTTGTCTTCCAGGTCGACCGAGCCTTAAATTGTTATCAGGTAAAGTCATGTGAAGTCAAGGGGCTGCCGATGTGATGCAGTCCATATCATCCACTGAGTGCCGATAGGTTTATAAAATATAGGTCTAGTCCGTTTACGGACTGTAAACTCGGGTTGAATGTTCTGGTTGTTCGCCCACCTCTGGATTTTGATCTTGTTCAAGAAATACGCTTGGAGGAGTGGGAAAGGGTGATTACTTTTAACTGTTTACATTTTTTATCTTTATCTTGCATGACACTGATTAGCCGCCCCTGTATGTGTGTGAGTTGTACCCCACCAGGACATCACACTAAGCTATAAACACCCAGTGATATAAAGTGCGAACATACGTATGCGGATCACCCGTGGAGAGGTCCCAGAAACCACGTTCAACCGTTGGGCCATATTTATGGCCCGGCTATAATTAGGGTCCCCGGCAAAATCCAGGGTGTGGCTTCAAATGTCAGCGTGTGTAGATTAGACATTCTGAGATCCCCGGTTCAGTTCTGGTTAGGGGCCATTGAGTAACATAACATTTTATGTTGATTTCGGTAACGCTATCGAGAGCCTACAATTTAGGAAACAATGGCAAACTATTGAACGTAAAATGTTCTAGTAAAACCAAAAAAGAAACAAAAATGCTGGGGTTGTTTCTGCGACATTCTCTAGAGGATATACAGCTACTGACAGGGCACATGATGATGATGATATGTAGCTAACGTTATCTTTGGCCTGGGTAGATCTTCTGTCTAGCAACATTCCGTCTAATCTATTCCCGTGCAGTCTATTAAAAACACAAAGAAGAAGAGACGTAGATCCAGACACTGATAGTTGGCCTACCATGATTTCTTTCTCTTGAGAATTGAGATGTCTTGGCGAAGCAGAGTTTATCTGTTTATCTGTGTATTCGTTCGTTGCTGGCTGTAAGTAATTATTTCACTTGTGTTATACATCACGAAGTTTAAAAAGGCTCCAAGAACGACTGCATTTTTCCCCACTAGCTGCTGCATTGAGATTCTGCATGTTTAATAATCTACTTCTATGTATTTTGCTAAAGGAATTATGTTCAACGGTGCAGTGGTTAATCCTGTTAGATTCACACTTTGTGGATTTCTTCTTCGCCTTAGCGTTAACATGCTGTAAACTTCGCTTGAAAATTCTGGTTATTCGTCCACTTCTGGAGTTTGGTCTCTTTTCAGAACTTGAGTTTGGTGTGCAAATCCGTTTTACAGATCTACTTTATCTATATGCAGTCTGCTGGTTCCTTCCAAACACCCATCTTTAATGCGGCAGTTGTATTTTGTTATGTTCATTTAAAATTTTGCATAATATAAATATCAAGAAAAAAAAAAAACTTACAAAAGCATGGACGGCAATCATAGAAGAATAAAACTACATTTAATACCCTAATACATAATTAGGATGATGTTTTGACTGCTTATGAGGAGTCGCCCTGGGGGAGCGGCTAGACGCTCGCCTCGGATCGGAAGGTAGTGGGTTCGCTCCCTGGCGGACATGGACTTTTTTTAAAAAAATGACCTTGTCAGCCAGGTCGACTCAGCCGTTGTTCAAACCTCAAAGTCTGTTTGTAATAGTCAGGGGTGATAGTTGTACACCAGTCACTGTACTGACAACTCTGTAATTTCCGATCTGAGATCAGTAGTGTTACGTTCTGGTGTGTCGGCAACAGAACACCGAAAGTGAATGTAGTTGTAGGAATGTAATACCTCGTTAAGTATCTTCAAGTCGCTGAATACATAACTAGTATAGATTGAACAGCTCATACAGTGCGGATGGAGAGTATTATTTGCTTAATCTTAAGAGGGAGGAAAAGGGGACAACAGCGAGGAGAATGGGGTGGGGTTGGGGGAGGGGGGTGGTGAGGGGAATTAAACGTAGATGGAAGGAAGGCTGGTTTCAGATGTACCCATTTTGAGTTTCGATCCAGTTTTTTTAGAAAAAACGTAAGGTCTAGATTATGAAGAAGAAAAAGTAGCAGAAGAAAAGAAGAAGAAGAGGAAGAAGAAGAAGAAGAAGAAGAAGAAGAGAAGAAGAAGAAGAAGAAGAAGAAAAAGAAAGGGAGAGGAGGAGATGGAAGAAAAAAAAAAAGGAGGAGGAGGATTAAAAAGCAACCGAAGGATTGGACGAAAGAAAATAAGGAGTGGAGAAGGAGGAAGAAGAAAAAGAAAATAACAGCGACGCGGTCATAGCAATAAAACAAAAAAGATGATTAAATAAAAAAAAAATAATATTATTAAGAAAAATTAGAAGGACAAGAAAGGGTGGGAGAGGGGCAGGGGGTGGGGGGGGGGGGGGTGGGTGGTCGAGGAGAGGGAAAAGAAGAAAAAACATATTTAAAAAAAAAAGAAGAAAATAACAACGTAGTTGCAGTGGAATGATAAGAAGGAGCAGAAAATGAGAAAGAAGAAGGAGAAGGAAGAAAAGAAGAAGAAGAAGAAAAAGAAGAAG
>CAJHNH020003323.1:612434-707434 GCA_905116865.2 Candidula unifasciata | reverse complement strand
TGGGAAATCTGACGTTACTCTTGACCAAAGATAAAAGGAAGTATTTCAGGTGAGTTGTGTTTCTGACCAAATATAACAGGCAGTATTTTAGCTATGCTGTCGTCTGACCAAAGATATAACTAATTATTTAAGGTATTTTGAGTGTCTTACCAAAGATAAAAGGCGATATTTCAGGTAAGTTGTGTTTCTCACCACAGATAAAAGACAGTATTTCAAGTGTGTTGGGCATCAGCCCAAATATAAAAGGCAGTATTTAAGGTATGCTCTTGACCAAAGATACCCGTCAGTATGGCAGGTATGTTATGCTCTTGACCAAAGATACCCGTCAGTATGGCAGGTATGTTATGCTCTTGATCAAAGATACCCGTCAGTATGTCAGGTATGTTGTGCTTTTGTCCAAAGATAAAAGGCAGTATTTGAGGTATGTTATGCTCTTGACCAAAGATACCCGTCAGTATGTCAGGTATGTTGTGCTCTTGACCAAAGATACCCGCCAGTATGGCAGGTATGTTCTGCTTTTGTCCAAAGATAAAAGGCAGTATTTAAGGTATGTTATGCTCTTGACCAAAGATACCCGTCAGTATGGCAGGTATGTTATGCTCTTGACCAAAGATACCCGTCAGTATGTCAGGTATGTTCTGCTTTTGTCCAAAGATAAAAGGCAGTATTTAAGGTATGTTATGCTCTTGACCAAAGATACCCGTCAGTATGGCAGGTTTGTTGTGCTTTTGTCCAAAGATAAAAGGCAGTATTTGAAGTATGTTGTGCATTTGTCCGAAGATAAAAGGCAGTATGTCAGGTATGTTCTGCTCTTGACCAAAGATAAAAAGGCTGTATATGAAGTATGTTGTGCATTTGTCAGATAAAAGGCAGTATTTCAGGAATGTTGCATTACTGAGCAAAGATACAGGTCAGTATTTCTAGTATGTTGGATACTCACCAAGGATTCCTTGATTGGGTTAAGGGGCTGTATTTCTGGGGGTGTTGGGTGTGGAGGGAAAAACCAAAGACTAGACTCACTCTCCAGAAACCCATATGTTGTATACAGGGCGATTAATTTATGATTTGCTGAAATCGATTGTGTCGGACTGACAGGTGCAGATATCGCAGCATAGATGAAAACCACAACACGGAGTAGAAAAAAAAAGATCAGCAAATATTTCCGTTCTGTCTTCAGACTGGATGCTGGCTGATCTGCGTTGATGTCGTGCTATGTATCAAGACAAAACAACGTTAAAGGTTTCTGTCGTCCTGTAGACAAATGTAGCTATTTGTGTGGTCATCGAAGTCCCAGAAATGCGGACTGCTTCCTGATTGTCACGAGGGCGCAGCCCGTGACGAATTTGAAGTCCAACACATGGATGTAATGTTAAGCAGTCATTTGCAGAACGTTCAGATTCCTTGGGTGAACCCAGGACCAGAACGTCATGAAAACCACACTAATAAGGCTTCGTCGTTTCCCACGAAGCTATCTGGGAAGTTAAGGCGGTACACAAATGCTGGATCTACCCGTGTGGGTTCTGGGACCCCATTGTATGAAAAACAAGAATAGACCCAGCGCCTCCCCAACAAGCAGGTCGTAGGAGTCGACTAATGCGGAGTGCATCTGCATTAGAGGCAAGGAACCAACAGTCAACACACAGGTTCATAACAAGACTAAATTCCAGAGGTGGACGAATAACCAGAACTTTCTGCCGAAATTTACAGCCGGTAAACGTTAAGAAGAAGAAGTAATTGATGAAGTCGGATGTATCGGTTGAAAAGCTCTAATATCGCATCTTTGCTCAAACAGGCATAACACAAACTACACTACACAGACGAACGAAAAGAAGCACCCGCATTTTCCTGTTGGCTTAAAAAGCCACTAGAATTGCGAAGCCTTCAAGAATATCTTTTCTGTATGTAGTTATTAGCATCACTCCCTATCCATCTTGTCAGATGTCAAGATTTCTTCTGCGAGTTTTCTTCAAGACGTGTTAAAGTTGTTTTCTGTTTCCGTTTACTTGCACTTGTCTGTTCTTTGTACACCCTTGTCCTGGTTCTCATCTGCCTGTTCTGTTGGTATATTTCAGATATCACTTACTACTCAGGGCCGTCTTAACTCATGGACCTGCTGGGAATTTTCCGAGGTGGGGTGTGGGGGGGGGGGTAGAAGCTTAAGGGCTCCATGCTCTCTGTGTGTATGTTTGTTTGTTTTAGTATCCAGAAGCCATGAGTTGTTAACCCTTAGGCTCGGTATTATGGATATCGCAACCTTGCGGCCTTGATTCCATTGTAAATACTGTAAATCTGGGAGAAAATGTGGCTTTCCTGCCTACCCCCGGGATTGAACCCGGACCACAAGAAGTACGTCATCCGGTCTCCGCGAAATCCGGTTTTGCCAATTCCGCTAGAGAGCCGGGCCTCTGTGTGTATAAAGTGAGTTGCCATACATTTTGCCATAAATATATTTTAAATTAAAATTAATTCTTTATAATATAAAACCGAAATTAAATTCGCACCCGCCTCTCATATATATGTATATATATATATATATATAATATATATATATATATATATATATATATATATTATATACAGACGTATATTATATATATATAATTATTATATAATATATATTATATATATATATAAATAATTTTTTGTTATGATATATATATATATATATATATATTTATGTATAATAAATAATTATTATAATATATATATATATATAATGGTGATGCTACACATTAGTGAAATGTATTGACATACTCTGTGTGTGTATGTTTGTGTGCGTGTGTATATAGAACACCAAGGTTGTTGAAGTGCTAGTAAACTAAATATGTTTTTTTTTTAAAACGATCATTTACATTCCATTCCTCTGAGTTGTTGTAGTAGGGGCCCAGCACACTGGTTTGCATAGGGGCCTATAATGGTTAAGACGGCACTGTTACTCCTTCCTTGCCAGAAATCTGCCCATGCTTCAAGTAATTCCTATTCATTCCAGTTTGCTGAAGTTTCATCGTTGTGGAGAAGGTGGGCAAAGTTGCGGGGGCTTGAACGTTTGACTGGTCTTATTGTCATATTGTCGAATTCGCATTAGGTTAGTGTATTCTTTAATTGACCGAAGCTCCCAGGTCTACTCTCAGATGGAGGAGGTGGTGGAGAGAAGGAGGAGGAGGAGGAGAAGAAGAAGAAGAAGAAGAAGAAGAAAAAGAAGAAGAAGAAGAAGAAGAAGAAGAAGAAGAAGAAGAAGAAGAAGAAGAAGAAGAAGAAGAAGAAGAAGAAGAAGAAGAAGAGAAGAATAAGAAGAAGAAGAAGAAGAGAAGAAGAAGAAGAAGAAGAAGAAGAAGAAGAAGAAGAAGAAGAAGAAGAAGAAGAAGAAGAAGAAGAAGAAGAAGAAGAAGAAGAAGAAGAAGAAGAAGAAGAAGAAGAAGAAGAAAAAGAAGAAGAAGAAGAAAAAGAAGAAGAAGGTTAAGGAGGAGGAGGAGTAGGAGAGGAGAGGGAAAGAGTAGGATGAGAGGAAGAGAATAAAACAATGACGGGAGGGAGAATAATAAAGTAACAGAAAAAGACGGATGAGAAGAAAGACACAGAAAAGCAGCAAAAACTTGTTTCAATTCACAATTACAGTAAAAGGTCGGTTAACACGAATTCCAAAGCGTGGTAAAGGGTCCTTTACTTTTACTTTCTTCTTAGGCGAATTTGTGTTAACGAGCTTGTACTGTGTACAGTACAGTCATGCACTAGGCCAAATGTTTGACTGTTTCCACAGAGATCTGAGACACAAGTATGGAGATCTGGTTAGCCTGTGCGCTTGGCGGTAAGAACATTCTACTGGTTCAGTGGTGTGGAGATGCTTCAGGAGGTCTTTGTTACCCATGGCAAGGACTTTGATAAACGACCACAAGTCTTCACCGTCTTGAAAGTCGGACAGGGAAAAGGTGAGTTCTTCTCGACACTTGTCCTACTGTCTTAGAATATTGTATCTTTCGTGTGAAGGACATTGTTTAATTTGAACGAAGAACTGGCCTTAACATACCTGAGAATTCCCAAGTGGGTTCACTAGCCCTAATGTGTCTGTGTGTGTGGGAGGGAGGGAGGAGGAGAGATAGACCTTATGCTACTTTCATCTTCCTTACCTCCAAACGACTGCAGGTTACAACCGTATGGTGTTGTTGTTACGGTTGCCCAACTACAACGTCTCCAGGGAGTGAACCGGGTATCTGGAAATTGCCCTGTTGGTCTGTCATCCAGACGGGGATTTGTTATTTCCAGGCTTCCTGCAGGTAGTACCCAGAGTTGAGAAACCGATCGATAGATTGATCTGTCTGATTATTGTTTAACATAAAAAATGTCTAATTAACGACTTGCTGAAAGGCAGCATCAACAGTTACAGCTAACCCACAATGGGTCACAGATTATGTCGTAACCGTTTTATAGTGCCCCGATCGAACTGGGATAGGTGACCTTACGGTTGAACAGGGATTTTAGGATATGTAGCTGTTCTCATCCTTGAGCTGTTTGTAAAATGCTAATAATGAGGGAAAAGGGGGGGGGGGGTGGGGAGCGAACATTATCTCAGGCGAACCTTAAGCCACACCACAACGTGCCCAACGCTCGAGACTAAAATTACTATTATGAACTGTCTGACGAAATGCTACAGGTATGATATTGACCACACCATTTGTAGTCTCGACTGATTTATAGAATGTCTGCTTGTGGGTTCCGTGGCTCGACGCAGCATTTGGGTTCGGGAACTCCAGAGGTGGACGAACAACACGAACTTTGACCGATTGTCTGACGTGCAACCTCACCAGGACCTCACGACGAGCGATAAACACCCGGTACACAAAGTCCCACCGTTCGGATGAGGATCACACAGGAAAAGGTCATAGAAACCCCGTTAAAACCCATAGGTTAGGTTATATATATTAAGGACCACGGCAACAACCGGAGTGGGGCTTAAAAAAAATTACGTCTGACATTGGGACGCGGAACACTTTGAAGAAGAAGAAGAAGCAGAAGAAGAAGAAGAAGAAGAAGAAGAAGAAGAAGAAGAAGAAGAAGAAGAAGAAGAAGAAGAAGAAGACAGAAGAAGAAGAAGAAGAAGAACAGAAGGCAGAAGAAGAATAAGAAGAAGAAGAAGAAGAAGAAGAAGAAGAAGAAGAAGAAGAAGAAGAAGAAGAAGAAGAAGAAGAAGAAGAAGAAGAAGAAGCAGGATCAAGAACAGAAGGAGGAGGAGGAGGAGGAGGAGGAGCAACAGCAGCAGCAGCAGCAGCAGCAGCAACAGCAGAAGCAACAGCAGAAGAAGCGGATTTATAAAATTATGGGCTTATTGCAATAGAAACGATTTCAAAGTTTTACGAAAGGGTTTCTTTACTTTCGATATGAAATATAAATTTGTATTCCTTTCTGTAGGTTTAGACAGCAAATCAACATCATGGCACAAGGAAAGTAACCCATAAGTGCCACGTTCTACTTCCGACTCAAGCATGAGTCCGAAGATTCTCAACGCAGTAGACTAATTCCTTATCACCGGCGTTGTTGCCTGGGTAGCTAGAAAGAGGCTCGAACCCACTTGGGCTTCTAGCTACCCAGGCAACAAAAAAACAGGCCGTTTTCGAAATACCGTTTTACAACCGTTACGAATCGCACCTAGAAAAACAAAACCGCTTCTAAAAAAATTACTAAGTGCTAATCCAAGAATAATAAGACATATTAGCTTTAGTGCACAAAGGAAAGCAAATAAACCAGTGATTTAGAAACGGTGAAGTCAATAATCAAAGAGATTAGACTTTTGAACCTGGTTGTTCAGGAGTTTGTTTATGGAAAAGGTAAATACATGTTAACTTTTTTTTTTTTAATTTCTTAGGTCAAAGAGTATATATATGTGTGTGTGTGTGTGTGTGTGTGTGTGTGTGTGTGTGTGTGTGTGTGTGTGTGTGTGTGTGTGTAGTGGACATATTTGTTTCAGTTACAAAGTAATGGACACTTTATGGGAATCAAAAAACGAAGTAATGCAAACAAGATAAAAAGTGATAGAGAAAATTAGACTTCAGCGTGGGTAGAAAACTGACTACTTGAGGACACCGAAAAATGAAGAAAATGAGGAAGGGGAAGAAATGACTAAAGGCGAGAGATTGTTAGCAACTCATAATACAGCCATGATTCAGTAATTGATAACACAAACTTGATTCAAAACTCAAAACATAAATCTGATTCAACAACTGATAAAAACAACCGGTTTCAACCATTCGTAACATAAAACTGATATAACAATTCATATAAGATTAACCTAATCCAAGATTGTAGTGATTGTTTAAATGGCAAACAACGGTCGCTCAAGTGCCTCGTCAAAGCACATGTAGGTAAAGACAGGGAGAACATTTCAAAGTTTTGTTTTCTCGTGTTTGATCCCAAAGCAGATAAATATTTTATCAGTTACTACAAGGTGCCATGGTAAGACGCATGTTGTTATAATAATTAGTAAAGTAAAGATCCCTTTTCAAGCCTTTATGCGTATCGGGTATTTGGGAAGAGCACTAATTTTTTTACAGACCAATCGACACTAGGTGGGTAATGTGGTCAGTATTACGCCGGCCGTCTTTACTTCCCGAGGACATACATCCTGGTACCCATTTTAGTCTGGGTCGACCTGCGAAGCCCTATACCACGATAAAAATCCATGCAGCCAGCAGCTGGATTCGATCGTGGTACGTTGGAATTACGAGTCGGACTTGCAACGCCTAAGCCACGAACGCCGCTTATTATAATAATCACTGTTTGGTTAATTTTACATTTGCTTCCCTTTCGGGGGTCCTGTTGTGGGAAAAACAAAAACATTCCCACTGTCTCCACAACAAGCATGTCGTAGAGGTCGACTAACTGGGATCTTCTTTCAATGTCCGAGTGCATCTGCCCGAGCGACAAGGAGCAACCAACTACAAGCAAATAAGCCAGTAAAACGGATGCACACTCAAAACTCTGGCACTAAGTCAAAATTTTGTTTTCCCTATAACAGGGCCCTGGAACCCACACGGGGAGCCTAGATATACTTCATAGCAGGGTATTCACGGAAGATTTCTATGCCGTGTGGTATTCATATCTGCTCCTAGCCTTCTTCCTAGTCTATTGTCAATAATGTATTATACTAATGTTTTTCCATGCTGTGATGCCAAACCATCCAGCATCTTTTCCCTTAGTGTCCTTGTGTCTCTCTTCCGCTCCCACTTTAAAGTTGTCACAAAGTACTCCGACCCCCCCCCCCCCCCCCTCTCCCTTTTCTGACAACACGACAATATACATTCCCCTCTTCTGATGCAGGTAATTCGTTTCGTATTCAAAGACATTTTCACTGTCTACTGTATTCTTGCAATTCGTCTAAATAATCACATATGTGCAGCTTGCACAATTTTTTTTTTTAACTGGTCATCATACTATTGTTTATTTCTGTACCTTAGGACTGGCTCTGTAAGGCTCTTAAAAACTCTATTTTTGGTCTCAGTAGACAAAAAAAAAAAAGTCACAACGGGCATAGAGCGAGTGGAAGACCTAGAAAAATATGGAGTGATGGCATTAAGAACAGCCTTACAGAAATTAACATCAGTCTTAATAGTGCTTTTGACAGAGCACATCAGCGAACATTACATCTTCCCCTGACACTTCACTGAGGTACAAGGTGGAAGAAAAGAAGAAGACAAAAAAAAAAAAAAAAAGATTGCATAGAACAATATTATTCCTCAAAATTCTCCCTCTAGCGAGAGGTTTTTCAATGCAAACTTCGATAACATTTAGGAGCCTAAAACACACTGTAACCCCAACACAGGCAGAAAGTACTTCTTGCAAGTATCGTAAAACATAAGAATTTATGGTCCATTGATAACGAAGGTAAAGTACACACAAACTGGTCGGTCTACAAACTCTAAAACATCTGGCACGACAGATTAATTTATATCATACAATATTGCAAATTAGTTTTATGTATTAGTAATGTAACTACGGTTGGCTTCCGAAGCGTGGTGCAAATTATGAGGGCAGTTTAATAATTCCGACATATTTTTGAATCGGTCAGCAGCCGGATTTTGATTTCGTCACTTATATTTATTATTTGGTAGACAGTGGCAAGACTATAATGTAAACATTGGTGAGTAAAACCCTAACTGGCCAACAGATGTGGGGTTGATCTGCGATGTGTTGTAAGGGGCGTGTAACTTATTTATGGGAAGTATGAATGCTTCTTTCAATCATATTAAAAAAACACACACACACACACACACACACACACACACACACACAAAGAGTAAAATTGTGGGTGAAAAGCAAAAGAGTGCAGTTAGACAGACGTACAGACAGACAGTATAGATAGATGGATGGACAGACAGACAGTCGAATAGACAGTCAGACAGACACACCAGGGACGGGTGTTTGAATGTATGGATGAGTAAATCGTTGGTTGGTTGTTTGGTTTGTTTATTGGATGAATTGATGGACGGATAGATTGGTGGACAGACAGTCGAATAGACAGACAGACAGACACATCACGGACGGGTGGGTGAATGTATGGATGAGTAAATCGTTGGTTGGCTGGTTGGTTTGTTGGTTGGATGGAAGGATGGACGAATAGATGGATGGACACGTATGTAGGTAGCTAGGTATGTAGGTAGGCGGATGAGTATATTAGAGGACAGAGAGACAAACAGGTTAATGTTAGCTTTAATGAAACGCTCGTTATCTGATAACGGTTGCGGTGCCTTCTTAATCTACCCTAAACAGGGGAAATCCACAGGTAACGGGGCAGTCTAATATTTCAGGGGGTGATAGATAGGCTGCATGCAGTCGTAGGACATAGGTTGCACTCTCTCGTGGGACGTTTGTGGGTTAGGATTAGGGTCAGTTCTAGATCTTTTGTGGTCGTTAACAGCATCAGACAGCCGGGAAACACAGTCTTGCCACCCTCTAAAATGTTGAACTTCCTGTGACGTCATCTGGTGTAGGATGTTACGAAAGAGCATTTTTTCTAAGTTAGTTTTCCAGTATTTCTCGCCGTGATGAATCGTGTCAGGTCCAGCAAATCGGCAGATGGATGGTTAAGAGTTCACGAAAAATCTGCTCTAGGAAACAATACTATGAGATTAGAAAATGCATGAAACTGTAAAACAATCAGGGCTCGAGAAAATTACAAGCAACTATTGATGAACGACATACTGCAAAAGACCTCGTTAAATTTATTGAGAAGCAAAGTAAGCGGCTAAATGGTGCGGGTCACCTAATGAGAATGGAACCAACGATGCCAGCATCAAGAGCATGCAACATGAAAATCGAAACACCAAGAGGCAGGGGAAGACCAAGAAGAAGATGGATTGAAGGAGTCACGTTGCACTCTCTCGTGAGACTTCATAACATCAGGGGCATATGAAGCGACGTTGAGCATCAGCAGCCTGGCTCGGTTGCCGATCATCTGATAGACTGCGACGCCTAGCGGCACAAGCAGATTTTGACCCAAAAAAAAAAAGTTAGTCGACAGATTATAGTCATCGCAGATAAAACCATTCAGAGTAAGTGCTCAGATCCTCTTTTCAGTATCTCTCTCAGCGAGTAGGGGCTTATGACACAAGTGTTCGTTTACAACATTTATTTGGGTCCCTGTGTAGCGAGCGCTCTTGTCTGGCTTCACCCCTTTTGATACTTTGTCCGTGTAGTCTAGTCAGTGTTGTAGATTCACAATCATTACTTGATTCGTTTAACTGAGCCGCCTCTCATGTATGTCACTGGCAAAAACAGCAGCATTACTCCAGGTTTCTCTGTTGGAGCGGTAGCCACCAAGGATAGGCGGAAAGACACCTTGCCTTTCGAGCCTGCAGGATTTTGTTTGTTTGTTGGCAATAATCTTTTCCACCAGCTTGCCTATCGTGTTTTGCATTTTTATTACGCTATATCCCTAAAGTTTAGTGTGGTCTTTGTGATGCCTCGGCAGAGGTATTAAGTAGCTGTGTATCCACTCTTCTTCAGTTATTCCGCTCTTAATGCTGTTGTTGTAAACAGCTACTAGTTTCGCTAGCTACTTTTCAAAACATTTGCCCACGTCTTCGTATCGTATGCCATCTGGACCCGGTGCGCTTTTGTTTGCCCGTCGTAGTGCAACCTTAATCTCATCGACTGTCACTAGGTCCTTATTATCGACTTCCTGGGTCTTAAACATATCTGAGATCGCTGTTTTGTACGTGTTGTTTCCTCGCTGGTTTTTATGGTCACTCTATGCTAGATAATGGGCGAACACAGTCTTGCTCTTATGTTCGTGTGATTTCTGCAAGGCAAAGTCTGGGGTCTGAAAGTCAGGAATGCCCCTGCTCTTCCCTATCCCGTCCATACTCTCGTTGAGTCGCCAGAACAGTTTCATTAACTTGTCTCAGCTCACTTGTTCACATATTTCTGCACATTTCCCCTTTCTTTACTGTCTTCGCTAAGGTTTTTAAACTGTCGGCCTTTCTGTCGATGTTTTGTTTAAAAAAAAAAAGGGTGTAGTCGGACTGACGTTCCCTCTTTTTCTATAAATAAAATTGTTGGTCTGCCCAAGTCTTGCCTTTTCTACCTCATCGTTTCACAAGGGAGGTTGTTGCAAGCTTGTCCTCTTGCTGCGTCGATTCTGGCGCTTCGAACGCCTTATTCTGCCCACCATATCCTGCCTTGTACTCTCATAATTAAAGGTCTTCACTTTTTGTAGGTGACTCCTAGATCTGCCTTTCTCCACTACTATTCTGCAAGGATCTTGATCACTGCCATGGTGTCCCAGGACACCCCATCTGCACTTTGTCGGTAGTGGTTGGGAAATCGCCAGGTCAATAACGCTGTCCTCATCTTCTGCTCGGCTTGCAATTCTTGTGACACGGCCACTGTTTACGCATACAAGGTCAATGGTTTCCAGAGCATCCTCGTTCCTCCCCTTGTGTGGTAGAAAACAAGTTTCCATATGTTCGCCCCTTTTATGTTAAAATCACCACAGAAAAGGATGTTTTACTCACAAAACTTTTTCAGTAATGACCTTGATTTTCAAGTCGATCCAACCATAAATGTATGCCAGGTAAAGTCATGGGAAGTAAGGGCGGCCGGTGGGATGTGGATCATATCACCCTCTGAGTGCTGGTTTATCTATAAAATAAATTTAGTCCAGCCCTATACGCCCAGTTCGCCTTACGGCGTGGAAAAGGGTCCTGTACTTCACATTACTTATTACTTTTTTAAACTAATGGGAAAAAAAAGGTTTAGGCTCATCGAACCTTAGGAAAATTTGTAAAGATGTTGAGCACCCCCCCCCCCCCCCCCCCCCCCCCTCCCGCGCTCCTTTTTTTTTTTTTTTAACTTTTTCCAACCCCTTCCCAGGTTTTCTGTGTGTCTGGCTCCTTGTGCAGAAACTTTCCAGCACTCGCTGACAAGCTGGCAAGCACGGAGAGATCTGCTAACACGTAAACGTAGACCAGAAACATTTCAACTATTTACAGAGAGCATGACCATGTGGCAGCGCGCTCTTTTGTGATTACGATGAGTACTGACGTCACTCTACTTGGGAAAAGCCAGAAAGATCCCGTTTCCTTCCAGCGAAACGGTGTATTTTGAGTGTTCCTATTCTGCGACGGCTAGCAATACGCCTGTTTAATCATCGCTTGCTAATCAGTTCTAGAATTAAAGTTAAACCTTGCGGCCAATATTTACCACAAACCGTCTTTAAACCAGGGCCAGTATTCACCACCAAGTATCTATAAAAAAAAGGTGCCGGCACTCACCATGAAATTATGCCTTAAAAGATATCGGCACTGCGTACAGTTGCATACCACCAGAAAACAAATCTGGCTGATGTGGCTACATTCTAATGAAATGACCGAATCATTTGATCCTCTTTTTCGCAATGTTTGTGGTGCACTTTGTTGCTCTAAGGCTCATATTATGTTGTCCAAACGTTTGTATTGGTTATTCTGTGAAGCACACTGTGGTTTTTTTTCCTTTAAAGTACTAAGACATTGATTTTAATGTAGGCATCGTCATCATCATCATCATGCGCCCTGTCAACTGGCATAGACGCCCAGGCGTCCCAACAGATAACGATCCCTTATTGCATGAAACAGCTCTCTTGATGATATCCCTCTATGCCATCGTTTCAGCCCATCGACCATCATCTCTCTTTGTCTGCCCTTTACCCTGATCTTTCCAGTTGTCACGATGTTCTCAAATGTCTCTCTTCTTATTATGTGCTGTTTGACTCTTTCTTATTATTGTATATAGAGATCTACTTTCATTAGATTTTTTCAAGCAATCGTTGTTAGCTATTCTGGCTGTCCAATTTATTCGTAACATTCGTCTCATTCATTCAGTAGCATGTCCCTCGCGGAACCTCGCTGCCATAACAACCCTCCGGAAAACCTTCCTATCCTGTGCAAGATGTCCTGCGTCTGATACACCCATCTGGAGATCATCTGCCACATCCTGCACCCATCTTCTCCTTGGCCTTCCTCTTCCTCTCTTCCCAGGCATATACCCCTCCATTATTGTTCTCTCTAGACTTCCATGACGTTTCAAGTGACCAAAATATTTCAATTTTCTTTGTTTTATTGTCTTTACTAGCCACCCTCTTCAATATTCAGCTCTTGAAGTATGGATGCATTTGTTCTTTTCTTCACCCAAGATATTCTTAGAACCTGTCTGTAACATTTATATTCAAATGCATTATGCGCTGTTCCGCTTGTTTAGTAAGTGTCCAGGTCTCACAGGCGTATGTTGCAATGGGAAAGATGCATGCTCGTAAAAATCTGACCTTTGTAATTCTATCTGTACAATTCCATAATTTATTCAGTTGTTTTAGTCTTTGAAGAGCAATTGATAGTCGCCGTTTAATTTCTTTCATTGTGTCACCATTGTTGGTAACCAGTGACCCAAGATATTCGAAATTTTCCACCACTTCCAATCTTTCCTCATTAACATATATTTCCTTCTCCATGGCAGTTTTGTTTGTATGCATTATCTTTGTTTTTGCTATGTTAAGAAATAAGTTATGATTTTCACTATTTCTTTGGAGTGAGGTTAATAAGTTTTCTAAACCATTTTGTGATGTTGATAGTAATACTGTATCATCAGCATAACGAATTTCTGGTATTTCATGACCACCGATGTTTAGGGCATCATATTGTTCCTTGTTTATATCATCTCTTACAATTCTCATTATATAACATTCGTCTAGGAAATCTAATTTATGTTGCTTACAAATTCTACCTAATTTGTTTACTGACATTACAAGAATAGATGTCATAAAACATAACAGTTTCTGTGTAACATTTAGTGTAGGCGTAAAAAAATATTTTTATCTATAACCAACATCTTTATTTCCGGGAGTGTTTGTACAAGCATAGCTGGCGCTATGTTTTATCTAAAGGTCAATAATGGTATTTTACACCAATGTTCTTCGACGTATGGGACCGCGGCCCATTGATTGACCATGAAAAACTCTACGCTGGCCGCCACTAATGTTTGATGATGTAACGAGGTCGGGTAGGTTGTGGTTCTTTCCCAGGATTGCGGTCGGTAGGATAAACACCTCACAGAAGAGAATCAGACAGGCACAAGTGATAATCAACTTAACGTGTCAGCGTTTAAAGGCTTTACTTGAAAACTTTGCTGATGAATTTCCTGAAAATGGAAATCTTTGGAAAGACAGCCTTTTGATTAATAATCTGTTCTTGGAAGATACAAAATCATACGCATCTGATCATCTTGAAAAAGAAAAACTGATCGAATTGTCTTTCGTTATTAGTCTTGCATCAAGATATAACATGCAATTATTGTCTGAGTTTTAGATACCACTGGAAATAGAGTATCCTTATCTGAGTTATCAATCTTTTGGACTTGGGGAAGGGGTACGGGGGGGGGGGGGGGGGGGGGGTGTTATCTCATACTTTTTTAATCTATAATAATTGATTTTCATTATTCTCATCACCAGCATCATCATCATCATCAACATCATCATCATCTTCACCTTGTCGATTCACTTATACGCCAGACACGGCTAGTAGTCGATTATTGCATTCTTCTCTTTTTTGAAAAAGACAATGGTGGTTTAAACATACATTTAATCGTCACAATTTTCGCTGCAGTTTTTGCTTTTTAAAAGATCACGAATCAGGTAGCAGAAGATAAAATGAAAAAAAAATGTGTGTGTGAAATGATATAAGGATGGGAAATAAAAAGCGTGGACACAAAAAACACCTGCGAAAGAATGTTAAAGACTTGCAGGGAAGTCTACCGTTGCAGGTGCGCTCCGTAAATTGGACGACAAACGGTAAAATGTGAGTCTCGTTGAAACTACAGACTGTGAATATACCACACTTGCTATAAACTGCGAAAATACAACACTTGTTATTAATTAGGAATATTTCGCACTTGGTATCAATTAGGAATATAAGCACTTGTTTTAAATTGGGAATATAAGTACTTGTTATTAATTGGGAATATGTCAAACTTGTTATAAATTGGGAATATCTCGCACTTGTTATAAAGTGGGAATATATCGCACTTGTTATAAATTTGGAATATTTCGCACTTGTTATAAATTAGGAATATATCACACTTTTTCTAATACACTGTTCTTCGGTACTGTGATGTAAAGACTTGCACTAAAGAACATCATGATGACTGGGAAGTTTTATGGAATAAGGGGGAGAGGTCGTATGAGGAGCTCAAGAGTTATGAGCCTTTGAGGTTCCGGTACTCGTGCTGCGGGCTCAGTCACCCCTCCCAGTTTGAAAATTAGTAAGAGAGCCAAATCGTCACCTAGAAATGTACAGGCACCATCTTTCTGAGTATCTGCTTACACTTTTCCTGTTGTTTCAAATAGATTATGTGTATCTGCCAGTCAGCACATAATAATAATTATTATTGCTCACTGACACAAGACTTTAACCCACTTAGGCTCCAGTGCCCCTTGAAAAGTATGAGGAAAGGTAACCCTCCACCCCTCAAGACATAACAATTTGAAAAGCGTAAGACGAAAAAATTAAATAAACAAAGTAAGTAAAAAGTAAAGATCCTTTTATTACACCTTTAGGTGCATCGGGCATAAGAGAAGAACACCCACATTTTTACAGACCACTCAGCACTCGGTGGATAAATATGGTAAGCATTGTGCCGGACGTCATTACTTCCTGCGACGTCCCATACCGTGATAAAACTCCACGCAGCCAGCAGTGGGTTTTGATCAATAAACAAAGAGCAATAAGTAAATGAGGAGCGATAAGCCATAGACAGGCAGGTGGACATATAGTCAGTCAGGCAGGCAGGTGGACATATAGACAGTCAGGCAGGTGGACATATAGACAGGCAGGTGGACATATAGTCAGTCAGGCAGGCAGGTGGACATATAGACAGTCAGGCAGGTGGACATATAGACAGGCAGGTGGACATATAGACAGTCAGGCAAGTGGACATAGACAGGCAGGTGGACATATAGACAGTCAGGCAGGTGGACATATAATTAGTCAGGCAGGTGGACATATAGTCAGTCAGGCAGGTGGACATATAATTAGTCAGGCAGGTGGACATATTGACAGTCAGGCAGGTGGACATATAGTCAGTCAGGCAGGTGGACATATAGACAGTCAGGCAGGTGGACATATAGACAGTCAGACAGGTGGACATATAGTCAGTCAGGCAGGTGGACATATAGACAGTCAGGCAGGTGGACATATAATTAGTCAGGCAGGTGGACATATAGACAGTCAGGCAGGTAGACATATAGACAGTCAGGCAGGTGGACATATAGACAGTCAAGCAGGAGGACATATAGACAGTCAGGCAGGTGGACATATAGAGAATCAGGAAGATAGGCAGGCAGGTGGAAATATAGAAAGTCAGGCAGGTGGATATATATAGACAGTCAGGCAAATGGACATATAGACAGTCAGGCAGGTGGACATATAGTCAGTCAGGCAGACAGGCAGGCAGGTGGACATATAGACAGTCAGGCAGACAGGCAGGTGGACCTATAGACTTTCAGACAGGCAGGTGGACCTATAGACTTTCAGTCAGACAGGCAGGTAGACATATAGACAGACAGACAGGGAGACAGGTGGACATATAGACAGACAGACAGGCAGGCAGGCAGTTGGACATATAGACAGCCAGGCAGACAGGCAGGTGGACATATAGACTGTCAGGCAGACAGGTAGGTGGACATATAGACAGTCAGGCAGACAGGCAGGCAGGTGGAAATATAGACAGTCAGGCAGGTGGACATATAGACAGTCAGGCAGGTGGACATATAGACAGTCAGGCAGGTGGACATATAGACAGTCAGGCAGGTGGACATATAGACAGTCAGGCAGGTGGACATATAGACAGTCAGGCAGGTGGACATATAGACAGTCAGGCAGGTGGACATATAGTCAGTCAGGCAGGTGGACATATAGACAGTAAGGCAGGTGGACATATAGACAGTCAGGCTGGTGGACATATAGACAGTCAGGCTGGTGGACATATAGTCAGTCAGGCAGGTGGACATATAGTCAGTCAGGCTGGTGGACATATAGACAGTCAGGCTGGTGGACATATAGACAGTCAGGCTGGTGGACATATAGACAGTCAGGCAGGTGGACATATAGACAGTCAGGCTGGTGGACGTATAGACAGTCAGGCTGGTGGACATATAGTCAGTCAGGCAGGTGGACATATAGACAGTCAGGCAGGTGGACATATAGTCAGTCAGGCAGGTGGACATATAAACAGTCAGGCAGGTGGACATATAGACAGTCAGGCTGGTGGACATATAGACAGTCAGGCAGATGGACATATAGACAGTCAGGCAAATGGACGTATAGACAGTCAGGCAGGTGGACATATAGTCAGTCAGGCAGACAGGCACGCAGGTGGACATATAGACAGTCAGGCAGACAGGCAGGTGGACCTATAGACTGTCAGTCAGACAGGCAGGTAGACATATAGACAGACAGACAGGGAGGCAGGTGGACATATAGACATACAGACAGGCAGACGGGCAGTTGGACATATAGACAGTCAGGCAGACAGGCAGGTGGACATATAGTCATTCAGGCAGACAGGTAGGTGGACATATAGATAGTCAGGCAGACAGGCAGGCAGGTGGACATATAGACAGTCAGACAGACAGGCAGCTGGACATATAGACAGTCAACAGACAGGCAGGTGGACATATAGACAGTCAGGCAGACATGCAGGCAGGTGGACATATAAACAATCAGGCAGACTGGCAGGTGGACATATAGACAGTCAGGCAGACAGGCAGGTGGACATATAGATAGTCAGACAGACAGGCAGGTGGACATATCGACATCACACAGAGAGGCAGCTGGACATATAGACAGTCAGACAGACAGGCAGGTATGCATATAGACAGACAGACAGGTAGACATATAGACAGTCAGACAGACAGGAAGGCAGGTGGACATATAGACAGTCAGACAGACAGTCAGGCAGGTGAACATACGGACAGACAGGCAGACAGACAGGCAGGTGGACATATAGACAGTCAGGCAGACAGGCAGGTGGACATATAGACAGTCAGGCAGACAGTGAGGTGGACATATAGACAGTCAGGCAGGCAGGCAGGCACCTAGACAATAAAAGTGGAGGTTTGTTTTCCACGCCTCAAGCGTATTGGGCAAATAGGGCTAGAACTATATTTCATGTACCAATCGGCACCTGGTGGGTAATGTGGTCAACATCAAGCCGGCCGCCTTTACTTCCCGAACCCATAACCTTCCAATCTGCAGGCGAGCATCTAGCCGCTACATTACGGCAGCTACCAAGTAACAAGACGAAAGACTGCTGTGCAGACAAACAGACAGGTAGGCGGACAGACAGAAAGTAAAACACAAAATATACTGACAGACTAACACATAGAAAGAAGAAGAGTTTATGATACACAGCCATGTCCCACTGCTTCATCAAAAAGCGTCCATCAACACTTAGCAAACACAAAGAACTAAATTATTTATCATAAATTAATGCTAAACTGTCTCTTTTGTCCCCAGCTGTGGTGAATTCCTCCGGCAAAGTTTGGAAAGAACACAGAACATTTTTATTGGAGCATATGCGCGATTTAGGAATAGGAAAGACCAAATTTGAAGACAACGTCATCGAAGAAATTCAACATTTTATTAAAGTGCTCGAATCCACAAATGGGGCGGATTTTGACCCCAAGTACTGCTTGCAAACAGCAACA
Organism: Candidula unifasciata; assembly: GCA_905116865.2. Lineage (NCBI taxonomy): Eukaryota > Metazoa > Mollusca > Gastropoda > Stylommatophora > Geomitridae > Candidula > Candidula unifasciata. The sequence continues at coordinate 689,214 of CAJHNH020003323.1, read as the reverse complement.
TCGAATATTATTTGTTCAATTTCTTTTGGGAAAAGGTTTGAATATTCAGATCCTGATTTTGTGGAGATTTTAAATATATTCGAATCAAATATGAAACTTTCCGGAGGCACAGCTATTGTGAATTACTTTCCCTTCCTGGAAAAAATGCCAGGAGATCCATTTAAATGTGAGCAGTGCTTAGAAAATGTCGCCACAATACAAACCAAATTGTCAACATGGGTGGCGCATCACAAAAAGACGCTGGATCCTGACAAACCTAGGGACTTCATTGATTACTATTTGCTGGAAATGCAGAAAAAGCTGGAATCCAAGGAGAAGACAACTCTGAACGGTGAGTTCTTAAATTTTTCTGTAAAAATGAACTCCGCCCCCGCGTATCATAGTTATTGCAAAGATAATATAATGTTCTTAATGTTGCGGACATTAGTATTTGTTGCTTTCAGGCTCCAATCTTTGGAATAGAAGTGGTTGGAGAAATAACTGTTTCTGGATTGAAATAATTAACGCTAGTGATTGCAAACTGTCTACTAGCTTGACAATCAATAACTTTGTCAGTCAAGCCGCTTTCGCCTCGGCAGTAAAGTCTGCCTGCAACGGATCTCCAACATAGTCTCTCTTCTCCTTGTTATACACTCTTTGATAGTGATGTTTGTCAATCTCTTGGGATAATTCTGTCATTTGTATCTGTTTACTTCTTGCTCCGCTGCCATAAACGTTTCCTTCCAGTCTGGCATAAAAACACACACAGAATCATGTTTTACTGTAGGTAAATGACTTTTTTTTCTACGTTTGCAGGCGTATTGGGCACATAGGGCTAACCCTATATTTTATAGACCGATCGGCACTTAGTAAATTATATAGCTAACATCACGCCTGCCGCCTTTACTTCCCGTAATTTTACTTGGTACACACTCAAGACTGGATCGACCTGAAAGCCAAGGTCATTTGGTTAAAAAAATCCGACCCAGTAGAAGCCGAACCCACGACTTTCTGATCTGCAGGCGAGTATCTAGTCGCTACGTCATGGCGGCTCCCTAATATTTTAATGAGCACGTAATGTTTCAACAACTCTTTTTTTTCCCTCCCTGGTCTCCCCACTAATTCAGTAGGTAATTGTTTTTGTTTCAATCATAAATCATCTTTTCTTCTATATACGCATATCTGCACAGAATCAGTTCGATTTTCTAATTTGTGTGTGCTCATTATCCGAGTTCTGCACCATATTGAGAAACGAGTTTGCTAGTAGTGTCTGGTATACACAGAAGCCGTCATCATCAATCTCTATTTTTGCCTCTAAGCGTCGTGGGATGGACCAGTTTGCGATCGATTGCTTGATTGGTAGCAACGGCCTTTGTTATCTTGTGTCAGTGTAGAAGCTCTTTAATTGTATCCATCCATGTTTTGCTAGGGTGGTCTCTTGGGTTCACTTCAAATCTTGTCATGTGTAGCGCCTGTGCTGTTAGTTTTTCTGACTGTATACTTACTAGATGATAAAACAATTTAATCCTATGTTTCTCAATGAATTTGCTGCATTGTGTTGTTCCCCAGTCTGTCTAATGGCATCATTTCTAACTTTATCTCGGATGGTAAGTTTAGCGGCTTTTCTCATGTTAATCATTTCACAAATGTTAATTTTACGAAGATTAGTCTTTGTTAATATCCAAGTGGGGTAGAACAGTGTTGGTATGAATATGCTGTTTTTTATAATCTGTTTCTTGGCGATCATACTTTTTTTGTGTGGACGTCTAAATAATGGTGTGACTTGGTATGTAAGTGCACAGGCTCACTGGCATCTTGGTTCTATTTCCCGATCTATTATCCAGTACTCCGAGAATATACTTCCAATATATTTAAATTCTTTAGCTTGCTCCGGACAAGTACAATTCAACCCACTATGTAGCAGACTATGAAATTTGCTGACCTGCATGCTTCAGCTTTAGAAGTATCCATTTTTATGTTATATCTTCATTCATAGAAGTAGAAAGGGAAAACATATCTGCATTCATAGAAGTAGAAAGGGAAAACATATCTGCATTTATAGAAGTAGAAAGGGAAAACATATCTGCATTCATAGAAGTAGAAAGGGAAAACATATATGCATTTATAAAAGTAGAAAGGGAAAACATATCTGCATTTACAGAAGTAGAAAGGGAAAACATATCTGCATTTATAGAGGTAGAAAGGGAAAACATATCTGCATTTATAGAAGTAGAAAGGGAAAACATATCTGCATTTATAGAAGTAGAAAGGAAAAACATATCTGCATTTATAGAAGTAGAAAGGGAAAACAAAGTACACGTGAGAGAAAATGTGAAAATAGAAAATAAAGTAACTACGCTGGGATTCAAACCTACAACCTCTGAATGACCAAAACATTATTCTGAATGAACACCTTTAGTTTGTCACATATGAACAGACATAAGGTAATATAATGGGATCGTTTGATACCTCAAGGAGCATCGATCTTATGATAAAATCCCAATATTTGCGTAGGCCAATCAACACTCAGTGGGTTATATGGTTAACATCACACCTGCCACCTTCAACATCTAAGACATGTCTTATTCTTTGCTGGATCGACCAGAGAATCCAGGTGTAGTAAGACAGTTTTCCTCAATTTAATGGACGACCACCGGCCAGTGAAAGAAGTAAAAATGTGGCTTTATTTGCCCTCTCTACCGTCTGCTTGCGGCGTCCGTGGCTAAGGCGTTGCGAGTCCGACTCGTAAGCCAGCATACCGCGATCGAAACCCACTGCAGGCTGCGTGAATTTTTGTCGTGGTATGGGGACGTCGCAGGTCGACCCTAAAATGGGTACCAGGATGGGCTGTCCTGGAAAAGTAAAGACAGCCGGCGTAATGCTGACCACATTACCCACAGAGTGCTGATGGTCTGTAAAAATATGGGACGCTCTGCCCATATGCCCGATGCGCCCAAAGGCGTGAAAAGGGATCTTTACCTTACTTTACTTTACCGTCTGCTTAAACATACAACTACAGACGATTAATAGTGTTCATCCCTGGCACGCTTCCGTCTTTAAAGGATTTAGTGTTTCATTGTGCTTTATTGTGGTAGGAGTCACAGCCCATGGCGACAGTCAGTGAGGCTAGCTAAACCAGTTCTTGTTAAGAAGAATATTCCACAAAGTGTCATACGATTTTAGGGCCACTGCTGCCTTTGCATGTAACTGGCATGCTTCTTCTCAAACGCCCAGGTCGATGATCTTCAGGACCTAATTAACGTAAGAACCCCTTTTGTGCTTGCTCGATGACCGCACGAGAATACGGGCCTCCTGCAAATCTGTGTATATGCTTGATATTATTTACAATTACCATTTCTTTTTCCGAGAGTGGTTGTCTTAGGGGCCCCAGTACACTGGTTTTCCTAGGGGCCTAAAAGCTGTTCAGATGACTCTGATGATGTTCCATTTTTTATAATTCTTATTCCCTTCCTTAAGTGTATCCCCTCATGAAACGCTGTCCATGGCACCATGATCCCACGAATCCACTACAAAACCCTTATCATTCAAGTCCCTCTTGCACACATCTTTAAATCGTAGCAGAGACCAAGCTTGGCATCATCTACCCATAAATAATTCACTATAGATAGTATCTTTAAGAGCTCTACCATCATCCATCTTCCAAGTATGTCCTGACTATTTAACCTATTTCTTTTCCTTGTTCCAGCCACTCATTGAATCAACACATAATGTGGTAGATCAACACTTATTGTCTGGGGCCTGTCCAGCTTGATGGGCACAGAGTTGTTAATCAGTTTTAACATAGCACCATGGGTTAAAGCAATTTATTTAAATCCATTATAGATTTTGAAAACAACAACAATTATTTGTTTCACGTAACATAAAAATGTTTGGGAAGTCGTTGGAGTAAAGGACTCTTGTCCACTCCTTCAGACATACTGGTGTGTATGACTAGACCTATATTTCATAGACCAGTCGGCACTAAAGAGGTGATGTGGTCAACATCATGCCGCCCGCCTTTACTTCTCAGTACTGTCCCTGGTACCCATTTAAGGCTAGGTCGTCCTAGGAACCAAGGTAAAAAGTAAAAAGTAAAAAAAAAAAAAAAAAGTAAAGGACCCTTGTCCACGTCTTTAGGCGTATAGGGCATATAGGGCTAGACATATATTTTTATAGAGCAATCGGCACAAGATGATTGTTGTGGTCAGCATCACGCCGGCCGCCTCTACTTCCTGGGACTGCACCTGGTACCCACTAAAGGCTGGTTCGACCTTGGAGCCAAGGTCATTTTTGAAAAAGGTGTGGCTCCTCCAGGGAGCGAACCAACAACCTTCCGATCCATGGCGATCGTCTAGCCCTGAACCAAGGTAATTATTGGGGGAAAACAAGTCTGGCTCCGCCAGGAGCTGAACCTACGACCTTCGGATCTGCAGGCAAGCTCCTAGCCGCTACACTAGCGATTCTTGTCACACCAATGGCATATCGGGCATGTGTCACTAAGTCTCAGATTGTTTCAAACCAACGATAACTCACCGAGTGTTGTGGTCAACATCACACCGGCCGCCTTTACCTCTCAGGAGATTCTCTGCTACTCATTGTTGGTTGAGTCCAGCTGGGGACCAAGTTCTATTTACAGTAATGTCAGACTCAATGTGGGTTCACAGCAAAGACCTTTAAGTTGACATTTGGGCGTCTTGTTGCTAAACGCGATCTCCTCCTCACCTCCCTCACTTTCTTTATTCATCATCATCATCATAAACCACTTCTACCATAAGCGCCGTTAGAAGGAATAATTTTACGATCTAGTACACGCTGTCTGTCACTGACTATTGTCATGCCGTAAAGGCGTAGAGTCTCTGTAATGTTGTCGATCCATGTTTTCGGGCCCGTCCTCTTGCTCTTGCAGCTGATATTCTGAGATGTAGTGCCTCTTATGGTATTTGATCTTGCTGCATTCTAACGACAATTACTTTATTAACGATTTTAACACTGTTTTCCATTTTAATATTTCAGAGTCGGAACTGCTAAAATTCATAGGCGATCTCTTTGTCGGAGGGACAGAGACAACCGCCACATCTCTTCGATGGGCGCTTATATTTCTAGTCCGCCATCCGGATGTTCAGCAGAAGGTGCACCAAGAAATTATTGCAACCCTGGGCGAAAGGACACAACTGTCTGTCCTGGATGAGAAAAACATGCCTTTCACAACTGCTGTAATAATGGAGTCTCAAAGACTAGGGGACATTGCTCCATTTTCACTGCTGCATTCCAACTTTGACGAGGTACGGCTAAGGGAGTATGTCATCCCCGCCGGAAGTGTTGTGATTCCCTGCGTCAACTCCGCACATATGGACCCGCACATCTGGGACAACCCCGGCAGAATTCAGACCCAGTCGTTTTCTTGACGAGGCTGGGAAAGTTGTCAAAAGAAAGGAACTGATGCCTTTTTTCATTGGTAAGTTTAATACGGTATATATTCACTTTCTTTCTTTCTTTCTTTCTTTCTTTCTTTCTTTCTTTCTTTCTTTCTTTCTTTCTTTCTTTCTTTCTTTCTTTATTTCTTTCTTTCTTTCTTTCTGCTCTTTCTTTCTTTCTTTCTTCTTTTCGCTTTTTTCTTTTTCTTTCTTTTCTTTCTTTTCTTTCTTTCTTTCTTTCTTTCTTTCTTTCTTTCTTTTCTTTTTCTTTCTTTTCTTTCATTTCTTTCTTTCTTTCTTTCTTTCTTTCTTTCTTTCTTTTCTTTCTTTCTTTCTTTCTTTCTTTCTTTCTTTTCTTTCTTTCTTTCTTCTTTTCTTTCTTTCTTTCTTTCTCTTTCTTTCTTTCTTTTTCTTTCTTTCTTTCTTTTCTTTCTTTTCTTTTTTTTCTTTCTTTCTTTTCTTTCTTTTTCTTTCTTTTTTTCTTTCTTTTCTTTTTCTTTCTTTCTTTCTTTTCTTTCTTTCTTTCTTTCTTTCTCTTGCTTTCTTTCTTTCTTTCTTTTCTTCTTTTCTTTTCTTTTCTTTCTTTCTTTTTTCTATAGAATAGAAATAGAATAGGAGATTATGAGCATGAGGTTTTTAGGACACATGGCTAGCTCTGTCGCCATGAACACAAGTAATGATGTTTAGTTTTTCCAACGACAGAACAGTAAATATCCGTCAACATCAAAGGAATTGATGCAAAGCAGAATGGCCACTCTCAGCTATATTGACGAAGAATACCTATAAGAACAATCGGTCTGAGTTATACAGATGGGTCTTTCTTTCTTTCTTCTTTTTTCTTTCTTTCTTTTCTTTCTTTCTTTCTTTCTTTCTTTCTTTCTTTCTTTCTTTCTTTTTCTTCTTTCTTTCTTTCTTTCTTTTCTATTTCTTTCTTGCTTTCTTTCTTTCTTTATTTCTTTCTTGCTTCTTTATTTCTTTATTTCTTTCTTGCTTTCTTTCTTTTTTTTCTTATTTCTTTCTTTTCTTTCTTTTCCTTTCTTTCTCTTCTTTCTTTCTTTCTTTTTTTCTTTCTCTTTCTTTTTTCTTTCTTTCCTTTCTTTCTTTCTTCTTTCTTTCTTTTCATTTCTTCTTTTCTTTCTTTTCTTTCCTTTCTCTTTCTTTCTTTTTTCTTTTCTTTCTTTCTTTCTTTCTTTCTTTCTTTCTTTTCTCTTTCTTTCTTCTTTCTTTCTTTGCTTTCTTGCTTTCTTGCTTTCTTGCTTTTCTTCTTGCTTTCTTTCTTTCTTGCTTTCTTGCTTGCTTTCTTTCTTTCTTTCTTTCTTTCTTTCTTTCTTTCTTTCTTTCTTTCTTTCTTTATTTCTTTATTTCTATAGAATAGAAATAGAATAGGGGATTATGAGCATGAGGTTTTTAGGACACATGGCTAGCTCTGTCGCCATGAACACAAGTAATGATGTTTAGTTTTTCCAACGACAGAACAGTAAATATCCGTCAACATCAAAGGAATTGATGCAAAGCAGAATGGCCACCCTCAGCTATATTGACGAAGAATACCTATAAGAACAATCGGTCTGAGTTATACAGATGGGTCTGCACAAAATACAGTTAGAAATGGTGGTGCAGGAGTGTACATGGAATTCCCAGATGGTACTAGGAATAAGTCCAGTATACCAGTCGGAAAGTACTGCCATAACTATGATGCAGAAACTCAGGCTATGAAGATAGCTACATAAAAACTGCCAAATACTAATCGTGGCTGAGAGTCTGTGGTAATGCTGACAGATGCTAAATCCGTACTTGAAGTACTACAGTCTCGGAAACTTTTAGAATTGCATATACAGTTGACACAGCTCAAGCCTTCAGCAAAGAGTCGCAATGCAGTGGATGCACATCTTATTGGGGAGTGCCCGGAAATGAGAAAGCTGATCAACAGGCTTGGTAAAGTGCAGCCGCATGTACCAGTCACATAAAAACCAAAAGAAAAAGATTATTAAATCGATCAGGAAACCACCAGCCCCAACAAAAGACGACTATTTTATTATAAACAAATCATGACAAATCATTACCCTCCGCCCCAGAATAGGGCACAACCAGTTACATAACCACATGTACACAAAATTCAAGACAGGCAAATCAGCCATATGCACCTGTGGAAAAGTTCCCCAGACAGCAGAACATGTTGTCCAGGACTGCACCGAATTTGACACATTAAGGCAAACCTTTTGGCCAGAAAGAACAACAGCGGAACCTAAACTCTATGGACCACTGAACGAACTAAAAACAACAGTGACATCTATAGAAGATAATAATGCTGATAGAGACAATTTATTTTCAGACGAACGAAAGAATAAGAGGAAGAAGCTAAACATCTTCCGTAACATTTAAATTTAAAGATTCATTTTGCGTCTTTCGAGCATATTTTATTTTTATTTCACTTGAAATAGTTATTGCCTGCAAGCACCTTCTTTATTGCAACTTATAACGTCAGCATAGTTAGAACATTCATGAAGGTATTATTCATTAGCTGGGGTGCCGGATTCAATCCCAGCTGCGGGCCATGCGCCTTGCGTTGGTTTCGACAGTGGTATCAAGAAGCCGACCGTCCAGTTAACAATGGCAAACTACTGGACGTAAATTTGCCTAGAGAAACCACACAACAGCCAGGGGTTGCTGGGGTTGGTTCTTCAACGTCCTGTAAAGGATACGCAACTAAACTATTATTCAATAATCTTTGACTGTAAATTACACCATAAAGGGGGAAGTAAAGTAAAGTAAAGATCCCTTTTCACGCCTTTCGGCGCATCGGGCATATGGGGGAACCAACTATAAACACCCTACGTTTCTCAAGAGTTAAAATTACTGGACTGACAATCTTCATTACCTGAGCAAAGAAGCAAAGAAATAATCATAGATATTTAGCTGGGAGGATATCTTAGCTCAGTGTTAATTCCCCTTTGGTCGTCCGTGGTATTTGCAGAAGGTTGCAGTGTAGTTGCTTTTCCTCCCTAATAATCGCTGAAAGAAAGAAGGGGATTCTACATACCTTTTACGGGATTTTATATCTCCCTAAGCTTCCCTCCTTCCCCCTTGTTTTTTCTTTACATCTGAAGACAATTGCTGCGTTCTTATACCAGTAACCAGTACATTTTCTTAGCCTCGGCTGGTACCTGGTCTAGCAGAGAAGCTCCGGCAAGCGGACAGAGCACTGCACTTTCAGTCCCCAAGCTCATGCAGCATGCTTTGTTCCAAACGCATTGGTGTTACCTTCTCTTTTGGTGTAAACAAAGTAGGCTGACATAGGGATAATGCATGTAGATTGTTTGAGAATGGTTTTCGTATGTGCAGCAATGCGTGGTGGTTTTTGCGATAGCCTATCTATCCCTCTTACAATGACAAATCCACAACTAACCGAGACTAATGCTGATGACTCCCTAAGAGTGAAACGTCTATGAAAAGCATGCAGTATGATATTGTGAGAGGTTGCTGTTACTTAGGCAACAGTAAGCATGCCGGTTGTTTGCTTTGAATCGGTGTATAGTTTTTCATATACGACAAATAAGTTTTTTTAAAAAAAAGTAAAGGACATATAGGGTTAGACCTATATTTTATAGACCAATCGTCACAAGATGGCTGATGTAGTCAACATCACGCCGCGATAAATAAGGCAAAATGAAAACTAGGCGTTTGTTTACATTAAACAACAATACCTTGCAAGCACAGATTTTTGAACAGGTTACAAGCCAATTGTCAACAACTCACCCCGAAGGGTTACTGAATTATAGGTTTGTAAAGTTGAGCACAAATTCTATAACAGACTATGGTTTTTTTTTTTTCGAATGGGACAGGGGATGATATTTTGTTATTACAGAAGTAACTCTGCGGAGCAGTTATGGTGTTGGTGTAACCCCATTCGCTGTGAAGCTGCAACCTCCAAAAAGGACTAAAAAGAAAAGTAAATTTGTGTTTATTGTTGAAGTTCTTTATTTCAGAATATATCGACATCAACTGTCATGTTCCATGTCATAGCAATATCTCTGCTCTTTTTCCCCCTCACAGGTCCCCGAACGTGCCCTGGTCGAGGTTTGGGGAAGATGGAAGTGTTTCTGTTACTGACCTCAATTGTACAACACTTCGAGATGTGTCCCGCCACGTCGGGACAACTTCCCAGTCAGGACGGATACGTTGGTATCACCCACGTCCCATACCCACACAAAATTCGGTTTATGAAGAGAAATGGTCCCCGAGACACATCACATAACGACTAAGGACGTTATGTATATATCATTTATGACTATCATAGACGGACGACGATTTCCACATAACTCTTAACTCTTTAAATCCCAAGAAATTGTTGCTGAGCTTTTTATGTTCCAGCCAGGGTTACATTAAATGAAAAAGAATGTATGTCCTGACAATGTTACGTACTTAACTAATCGATGACGGATCAGAGAAATCCGGCACACTGAACTAGACTCGTCTGTAACAGTGACTTAATTGATAAACTATACCAAGGTACAGTGCGTTCACAAATTGAAGTTAACTATTTTGATAGATGCTGTGTGGTTGTGAGTCTTGGACTCTTACTCACTCACTGAGGAAAAAAGATTGGAGCTTTTGAATTACAAATTTATATGTAAAATTCTTAGAATACCATGGATCAGGAACAGGAAAAACGTCGACATTCTGAACAAGTTGAACATCAAGGAGAACTCGCTTATAAACAACATCCTGTCCCGGAAGTTGAAGTATTTTGGGCACATCAAGCGTTATGGCGGCTAAGAAAAGACGGTGATGGAGGGTACAGTCTGTGGAAGACGAGGCAGGGGTCGACCACCGCGATGATGGAAACAAGACATTGAAGACGCATTGGCATTGAAAGCACATGGGGCATCGGAGAAGATGCCAGGGAAAGGGATACTTTCAGGCGTGCCATGAAGAGAGACGTTCTGTAAAGGACTTGCTGATTGATAAAATAAACTGTTGATTGTACATGCATGACATGTAAAAGAATGAGCTATATCGTATTTGGATTTGATATTAATGTAATAATACTGTAATGATGGAGTTAAATGAATATTTCTAGCATTGTCTTGCCTTCTCCTTCCACTGTGGAAGCAGCATAGGAAACGTTTTGCTTCATTCGCAGGGTTAAACTATGTCGACAGATAGCTGTGGAGAGCTACAGTTTATATTCTGTCCATTCTTTTGTGTATTTTACTGATTGTCATACTATGTGTATTAGTAAATGAGCATAACATACTTCAAAAAATACAACACACTTGCTATCTTAAAGATGAGTGTTTGGAAGGACCAGATGTAATAAGCAGAGCCTATGTGCCAAATTTGAGACTTGTTGAAAATGTGTGATCCGTTGTTGACTCTAGTCGCTGATGTATTGTGGCGGCCATTGTGCCCAAGTGTTTATGTTGTCGTTCCATCTACTCCTCAGCTTCCTCGTGCTTTATAGTTTAGCAGGTTCCATTATTATGTGTCAAACTTTATTATTCTCACTTTTTTTTTAGAGAAAGTGTTTACAATTCTCTAATAGCGCCGCATTTAGTCCTGTCTTTTCAGAAAACAGTGATGGTTTTTCTTAGGCAACTGATCTCAGAGCATTTAAGCACTAATAGAAATAATGTTTTTGTCAGGTGACAATTTATTTCTGTCTCGCAGCCAAGACGCGTGAAAAATCAGTTGCACAAAAGATCGTATTAAAGACAGTTAATGTAGCAGCTGTCTAGAAAAGAGGGACTCCCCACCCCCCTCTTCCCCCTTAAAAAAAATCAAATAAAACAAAATAAAATAAAAAAAAAGCATCTCATGCTTCAAATAACCAGTTAACACATGGTGACTGGGTTTGCTGGAGGATGATTTAAACCTGTTACAGCAGGTGATGGAGAAACTGAGGCTCCCTTGAAGATATGTCTGCGATCCTCCTCCTTATCGCCCTCTTTATCATCGTCACCATGATGTGTCACTATACGTCACATAACACTCACAATTTATTTGTCCATTCCTTTCCATCTAGGGCATGTTTTGAATATCATGGATGGGATCCAGGCTAGTAGTTTTGTTCTCTCTTCGCAACCTTCATCTTTTGGTTTTCGGAAAAGGGAGAGGGGGTGTCATCATTTCCTTAGTGTGTTTCCAATTTAAGTGCCTGTTTGGTGATTCTCCGTTAGCATCTCCTTGTAAAGTGCCAAACATATGACTGTTATAATGTTAATATGTCTTGGTACAAACTACCAGTCATACCAGATAATGAATATGTGTGTGTATATAAAATGGCTCAGACTAGAGACATGAAAGAGACGAAACATTTGCCCAATGGTGACTTCCTGTTATCTAAAAAACATGAACGCGAAGAAAAAACGACACGAATGTTTGAGAGCAGTCTGGAAGTACAAGAGGAAAGGAAGAGGCTTTTTAAGCCGTGATAGTATAAGATAGGGCAGTCTTGGTTTCCTTGCTTAGCATGCTTTTGGCCAAACTGCACAAAGTTCACTTTTGCCACTATTTGACACTCAATTTGTTCACGCATATATTATTCTCAGTACCACCCATTCAGAATAGTTTATTATAATGAGATACAAAGTAGAAAAAGACCACTAGCACTACTGTATATCAAGCGTTAAATGATCTTTGAAAATGAGACTAACGCCATATACTCAGTTTAGCCTTAAAGGTGCGGAAAGGGGGAGGGAGGATAAATAGAACTGTTGCCTTCCTAACATGCACTGGGGAGTCTCCTTCGCAGTCGAAATGCATCTACCCGAGAGGCTAAGAAGTAATAGTTTGTATACAAATAAGTCACATCTATGAAACAGATGTGCACGCAAAACTCAAATTCTAGAATAAGCCCAAAGACCAGAAATGCACTGTACGAACAACCTGAACCTTCGTCCGGAGTTTACAGCCGGTTACCGCTAAGAGGAAGACTAGGAAAAGAGTGTACATTATAAGAGGTCTGCTAGTTCTAACTGAAGCAGGAATATTAAAGTGGTTAGCTCCCCTGCCGACTGGCTCTATAGTCATGTGTTCGATTACCCCCACCCCCCTTTTTACAATCCCCGAGCAGAGATTTGTAAAAAGTGACCGATCTTCTTGTGTCAGAGCAACAAGTGTTGCAATTTCTTTACTCACCAGCTGACCATGTCTTCCTCCACGAACTCCTACAGCTTCAGAACAGCTGGAGACGGTCATGGTCTTCCCCTACGGGCTATTGTCTGGAAGGTTTGACACGCTTGAAACCCGATGAGCCACAGTCTGAATATCAGTCGTGCAGGAAAAATCCTGGATATCTTGTTGAACTTCCTAACAAGTTATAAGAAACCCAACAGGTTAACCCAAGACACTCGTACTGGCAGTACAGCTAATAGCCACTGCTCTATTGATGTGTGCCCGCTTTATTACTATATTATCTTGTCCATCCTAGTGGCACATCCGGCATATGATTTTAGCCAAATTTTGTATAGATCAATCATTACTATTTGGTTGACATAGAAATGCACGCCAACCACTTTTACTCCCCATGACATCTTTTCTGCTATCCATTTAGGTTGGGTGCATGGGAGGGAAAGCCTTTATTTAAAAACAGTTCCGTCTGTTTCAGATTCGAACCGAAACCACCAGGCCGAAGGTTAATCTACTGTGGCTTTCCCATTTTTCTCTACTGATTTTGCAAATATTAATAATATCGTGCAGACGGAAGTATAAAACGAACGACAACCGCCTATTTTGTTTTAAATTTTTATTTAGCATATTGTGTCCCTTTATACAACGTTACTTTTTTGGTTTCGAAAACTGATGTTGTGATTATATTGTTCGTCACTGTATTCTATTTATTGTGTTTTCGCTTTGCGATATTATTTATTTTAAGTGTGTGATATACGCGGACAATTAAATATAAGACTATATATTGAATTTGTTCTTATATATGATTGACTTTTAAATGAAATAACGCTTCATGGACAATCATACTTGTAAACTGAAATTCATCATTATAATAATAATAATCATCATCATCATAGCCAATTCCCACTTATGCCGTTAAACGTCATGCCAAGAACAAACTGTGATTCATTGCCCGATGGGTAGCTCTCGAAACTATCACTCCATGTCGATGTAGAATGTGTTTTATGTCGTCAGTCCATATTCTCATTGAGCGCTCTCTTGCTTTCTTATTAATGCAGTCTTCCCCATGTGGGGTGCAATGTTTCGTTATTTGAAGCCCCATCCTGGATCTTGCCAGGGGCCGCATTATATAGCCCCGCCTTAAATATGGTCTAATGGCTGAACGCGGTTTCCAGGTCCTCTCCAGGGGTGATCCTCATCCACGTGGTAAAACTTTGTGTCATCGGGTGTTTATCGCTTGTGTGATGTCCTAGTGGGGTAAAATGTACTACTACTACTACTAATTCTTGCTTTCTGACCCGATCTTCGCATGTGTTAGCTGCTGTTGTAGTTGCATTCAACAAACACGACTGAACTTTTTTATCTTCTGCTTCTCAACGAGCTTCAAAGACAGTTTTGTTCCCACAGTCTGCCTGACAGTTTCACTTCTCACGCTGTCTCAGATGGTTAAATTAGGAGCTTTCTTTAGGCATTTCATTTCACGGATGTTACATTAACGTTGGTTAATCTTTTATAATGTCCATATTTGGCACTGGCAGCGCAGTAATGGTGTGAATATGCGGTTTATAATTTGTTTCTTGGCTATAATACTTTTATCTGACTTTCTTAATAATGGCGTCGATTAGTCTATAAGTGAACTGGCTCTTTGGTATACTGTTTCCATTTCCCAGTCTGTTCTGACGTCTTTCTGGAATATGCTTCCTCCTCCTCCTCCTCATCATCATCATGTAGCAGGTCCTTTCTAAAACGTCGCTCTCATCACGGTCTGCCTGAAAGAAACTCGGTCTCTCGCCAGCTCCCACGCCTCATGTACTTTCATACTCAAGGAGCCACTTATCTAGTGCCCATCTTCGCGTTGGTCGGCCCCTGCCCCTCCTTCCTGGTACCATTTTTTCTGCTATATTTTGTTTCCAATTCGTCGTGGCGTTTGACATGACCAAAATATTTCAGCTTCCGAGACAGGATGCTGTTTATTAGCCAATCTTCGTTTATGTTCAGATGTCAGTATTTCCCCTCTTTTTTGTCCAAGATATTATGAGAATCTATCTATAGCATGTCAGCTCAAAAACCCATATCCTCTTTCTTAAGGACTGGGAGCTAGTCCACAACTCACCTCATATGCTTCCTAATTATTGAAATTATGTGTCATTATTAATGAAAACTCGAAATACTATAAGAACCTGTGATTTATTATATAGGTGTTACATATCATACTCTGAATTAATGTATTTACTGTTAGATCCTCTCCCCAATAGGGGACGCAATTTGTATTTTTACTTTAAAGCACCACTCCGGCTTTAGCCGGGAGCCCTAATATAACCTAACGGTTGGATGGAGTTTCTGCTGAGGCAAACCAGCTAAAAGGGCATTGCACAATAAGGGGACCAGCACTTGTGGAATTCCAGGCTACTACGCTTCTCTGATAACTTCACCCGTCCCTTCCCCTATATACCTAAAATGTAAATCAGTCTATTTTCAGATCAACCCAGGCAGAGCAGGCAGTGTGCAGGACTCAACTCACCAAGGACCTCTTCCTCAACCTAGCAAGCTATCTGTCTCTCTCCATCTTCCGACCTAGCTATACAATATCTTTGCACCTTCGGGCGTTCTAATTTTTTTGCAACCTTTGTTACCTCCTCTACTTATCTAACGGCTGCACACAACAACAAGATTGTGACAGTCGTCCTGTGGGGGCCGTGTTTTAGGGCGCTCAGTATGCGGAACTGTTTGTTTCGTGGCGGTGTGACTGCGGACTGACTTGGTGCTAACACAGATGAACAGTGCAAAAGCTAGCTGATAGCCAATTAAACAGGAACCAGGCCCCTCAGAACCAGAACTTAGGCAACAAATGAACAAACTCAGGTGAAATTGCTCACCACAAGGAAGATTACTAAAATAAGATAGCAAAGGAACCGTCCTTGAAAAAGCAGGCCATCAGGCGGCTAAAAAAGGACTAAGCTTGGAATTTTTGTTTGATTTTATACGATACGATACGACAGCAGAAGCCAGACCTACAGAACTCCACCCATCCTGTTCCAGGCCGCCCCGGGCACTTTGGCTGTCCTTTTCAGGACTGCCATGTCCAATCCCAAAAACTGCAAGCCGCCCGCCAAGCCTATGCCGCTGACATGTTGAAGCAAATGAAACGAAACTCAGGCGAAAATCATCGCCACAAAAGGAACAAACTTAAACTCAGACAGCAAATAACCCGTCCTTGAAAAAGCAGGCCATTAGGCGGTTAAAAAAGGACTAAGATTGTCATTTTTGTTTTCTTTCCAACGAACGAACGACGGAGTTTCTGGGACTCGTAGACGGTTGATTCTCATCCTAACGGCGGTGCTTATCGCTCGTTGTGCTGTCCTGGTCGGATTGAACTTCATTCATTAATTTATAGTATTTACTCTATTTACTTTATCCTGTTGATTTTAAAAAAATCCAAATGCATTTTCATAACGTATCTCATCAAATTACACTGATTTGCAAACTTTGTCTCAGTATATGTGTAATTGTTGGATATTTGTGTTTACAGAGGGATATAATCCTCTCATTATTAAAAGCGAACATCTTAAAAACAAATGACTCATTTTAATTTTGCACCTTGGTCATCAGTTTATACGTTTTCAGTCAATAAATTTGCAGATTGTTTGAAAGTCAGTCAAAGCCCAACCAATCATGAGAGGTAGTGAACATGTGTTTTTCTGGGAAAACAAATCGCCTCGTTAAACCACCATTCTCGAATAGGGAGCTTTAGTTATAATTGTGTCCTTGTTTGTGCGCCATATAAAATGTCTTAAGCATTGCACGCCATCAAGTAGTCCTGAAAAGGACTACTGCAGTATTGGTGCGATCAAAGAAGACAGACCGAAATATTTTCCCGACTGGCGACGAAGTCGTCTTCCGGCAAGTCAGTTGGCGACCCGGTCACCGATGTAGTGATAAACAGGACACAGTAGTGATTGCTGGGATTGCACGAAGTATTATGTGTCCTTGTGCCTCGACGCCGTTACGGCAGCCATGATGACACTGAAACGTCCTGGCCAACGGGGCTCTCGTGAAGGTCTGAAAGACCTAGCAAACCGGCAGTGAAGTTATTATCGGTACATAGAATACGGTAAGATACAAACAGACCAAGCACACAATAGAAATATAATAACTACAACAACGTGTCGTGTTCTATCATCATAGCGACCAAAAGAGCAACACGCAGAACCGTATATCATCCTCAAGATCTGAAGTGGTAAAACAGGAAGTGAAGCAAAATAAATTTTAAAGTCAAACGACAAAATGCAAGCGGCATCTTTCTTCTAATACGTCGGTGCCAGTATCAGTTTATGTGCATACCCACGTTTCCCAAGAGAACACTGATCACAGGTAAGATTATTTTAATGTACCTTTCCCCCTTTTTTCCCTCAAATACACACACACACACATTTGATCTGTATCAACATTGCTCCAGAGAAAACTTTGTAACATGAGACATTAATTATAACACCCCCCCCCCCCCCCCCTCCCGCTCCCCATTTGTTTCCAACCCCACCCTTGACACTTCCGCTCCACACCCCCAATCTCTAGAAAGAAAGAAGAAGAACAATAATTAGTCATTTGTAAAGTAAAAAAAAAAAAATAGTAAAGTCAGGAGATGTGAACCAGCGTCATTGCACACGGTTATAAACCATAAGTTCTCTGCCACCAGTACGGACAGCTGATAAGAATTGTCCGCCTGTGTCGCCGTTCGCACGTAACTCTGTAGCTACAGCGACGTTCATCCATTTACCCTAGAGTGTCAACTCTGGTACCCATTTCCTAGAGGCTGGGTGAACCCCGGGAGCCGCCCGGTTTCGAATACCGACCGTGTGCTGCAGCGCTGAATAAACTACAACACCTCCAGTCTGGATCAGAATTGCCGAAAGAACAGTAGCCAGGTTTGTCCAAAAACTAACAGCCTAATCAGGTTTAACCATTGTAACTTCATTCATGTCCCTGGCGCATAAAACGAGACTGACTTTTCTCGCTTATTCTTCGACTTAAGTAATCTTTTCATGTCTCCCTGTTTCACGACGTTTAACTCACGTAAATTTACGATTTGTCACTTTGGCTTGTGCTCAGCAATATGCACAATATGCACAATCCAATGTGTAACTCGTTCGACCGTTACCCATTTCGTCCTAGCTGAAGTACATAATTTGTGTCCTGTCTCTGATCTCATTATCAATGCACACATTAATTCTCAGAAGAAAATAGACTCGTTATAGGTGATGTACCCAAAATCACGCCTGCCGCCTTTATTTCCTTATTACTAGACCTGGTACCCACTTATGGCTGGGTCGACCTGGGAGTCACGGTCATTTAAAAAAAAAAGCCCGCTCCGCTAGGACTCGGAACCCCGACCTTCTGATTAGCAGGCGAGCGTCTAGCCACTACCTTCGGCGGCTCCCGCTTGACATGGGTACCAAGTAAAAATCATGGAAAGTAAAGGCGACCGGTGTGATTTGACCACATCACCCATATAGTGTCGATTGGTCTATATGAATCTAATAGCATACGCCAGGCGCACCGACGCAAAGAAAGCACTGGGTTGGAAAGGAAAGTGCGTGATATATGGGTAATGAAATTGGCTTATAAATATAAAATATTAGGTTCGATTTCAGGTGGACGATTTAGCAGTAGACCGCTTTGCGTCGATTATAACATTGGTATAAAACATGGACAGTCCAGAAAGTAATGGCAAACTACTGACCGTAAATTGCATAGAAAAACCACAAAAATCATATAAATGCGGGAGTTGGTTTGTTGTGACATGTGAAGAATATGTAGCTAACGTTTATTTTAAACATAATCTCTATGATGCGACAGTAGCATCAAAACGGGATCTGTCACAAACACAAATAGTCATAACATGAACGTTACTTGCCGTCCATTTTAGGATGAAATTTTTCGTTATTTGAAGCCCCACCGTGGCTCTTGCCAGGGGCCGCAATATAGCCAGGCCAAAAATATGGCCAATTGGCTGAACTCGGTTTCTGGGACCTCTCCACGGTGATCCTCATCCACATGGTGGCACATTGTGTCATCAGATGTCTATCGCTTGTGTGATGTCCTGGTGGGGTAGAAAGTCAGTCAGTCAAAACGGGATCTCACTCTTACTCACCGGGAAAAAGATAATGAGTGTTCTTTATCTGTGCTGTCAAAATTCTCTGTAATTCTATTGAGACCGTCTGCATATACTGTAAACATATCCACCACAGTAACCCTTCTACCTGCGATTCTCCATAGCCTTCGCCAATAAACTGGACAATGCTGTCAATTTCTCGTCTGTTTCTTCTCTGCGTCTGTTGCTTTGGCGATGTGAAAGCGCTTCGTATTGCCGAAGTTCCGGGTTCGATCCTAGCTGCGGACTATTTGTCTTGCTAGTTTCGACAGTGGTGCCAAGAACTGACCGTTCAGCGGCAATGGCAAACTACTGAACGTAACATTTGACTAGTAAAACCACAACAGCCCCTCCCCCAGCATCCTATTTAAAAAAACATTGCCTGGGCTGGTTCTGCAACATCTTGTAAAGGATACGCAACTAACTTGTTCTCTTCTTCTTACGACTGGAAAAAAAGAAAATTTCTCGCTACCTTCTAATGTCCCTAAGGAGTTTTGCTGAATGACTTTTACCTCTTCTTTTACGCCTTCTTCTGTGTTTGCCCTAGGAGGTTAATATGTTGTCTTGTGGTTCACAGCTAGGCTATCATGTCATCATATCTACGCCTTTCTTCTCAACTCGTCCGATTGAGGAGTTACAAGGGGATCTGGCTGATGCTCGACACTCAAGGTGAAGGCGAGACGGATATAAAATCAGACAGTTACTGGTACCATCAGAATTTTAACTTTTTGCCTGCTGCTAGAGATGGGGACGGGGCTCTTATGGGGGTGTCCCGAGTGCGTTATGTCGATTCAACATTCAACATCATCATATCTGTGCCTTTCTTCTCAACATGTCCGATTTCACTAAATTCCTAATCAGTTGCTTTTCTACAACACGCTTGTTAATGGATGTTCCCCCACTAGAATGAGGCCCCAAAACCCTCTCGGCGAAGTGAGTAACTGACTTAACTAAATCTTCAGAGCATTGAATTTATGCACTTAACTCTAATTACAAGAATGCTAATAAACTATACGCCATCCTTCAATAATCAATAAAACAAATTATCTAACGCTTGAAACCAGCAACGACTTGATATGGGTTGCGAAAAAAGCTTATGTTGAGATAAGCATGACAACGTAGAGGAGTCATGCATAACTTCATTCCCAGCTGTCTCCTTGTTCTCTTGGTAAGTTACCACCTTTCATATTTAGGTTCATTATCATAGTTCCATGACATTGTTGCGTCTTGTTAGGTCACCATTTGCTTTTGATTGTCTAAACAGTTTTCTCTACCTCTGACAGTCAGACGCCATTGACGATCTTTGAGGTTCTCCAGTTCAGCCAGATTCTGTACCAAGGTCTTTCTTGGCATCCTTCTTCTCCTCTTTCCCACCGAGCCTTGTAATATCGTACAGGAGAAGATAGTAAATTTTATTTCATGTCGGTACCATTTGTACTGTCCGTCTTTTCACTGTAAAAAGAGAGATTTTAATAGTTGCTATCATCATCATGTACCCTGCCAGTCAGCGTAGGCGTTCATGCATCTCCACAGATCACGATCCCTGGTTGCCTGGAACAGCTCTCTTGATGATATCCCTCCATGTCATGGTACAAGGCCATCCATCATTACCTTTCTTGTTCTGCCTCCATGCCTCTCTTTTCATTACGTGGCCAAAGAACATTTTCTCCATTTGTTCCCATGCTAAACGTATTCCAGAATAAACTTTCTTTGACAATTAACGTGGCCCATAAAAAAAAGTGTTTTTAAAAAGTCTCCTAGTGTAAATTTCTTAGTTGCAATGCGAATATTCGGCAGTTGAAAAAACTGTGTTCCCATAATCATCTACACAATTATAAGCAAACTAATATAATGAAGTTAACACATTAATATGGCTTATAAGACTACCGATTGGACTTTTAAAAAGAAAGTAGAAAGTGTAAACCTCTATCAGTTCCACAGTTGACAATGCGATGCTCACTTTCGGCAAGTGAGAAATACAGTAAACCTTGAAACGCTACCTTCACACTATCGAAAATATCACAATTTTTGAAGTTACTTAAAAATGATCATCAATACACTAAATGTGTCGATAAAATACCTATAATTTGAGCATTATATACATAACACCTGTGGAGAAAACATTATCAAACTAGACTGAATCACAGTCATTGAGCAAAAGGAACTAATCAATCAGACGAGCTATTTAGCTTTAAAGCACTCCCAAAACAACCAGCTCAGTCAACCATCCAGCTAATTCCAGCAATAAAAGAGCCAACTTAAGCAAGCAACCCAACCAGTTCAACCAAACATCAAACTAATCCAACGAAACAGACCTTGAATTTTTAACGGCTAGAATCCGTTCGTAGGCAGATACCTTTGAGTGATCATTCTTCTCCAAGTTTTGCCATATTCAGTGGTAAAATTTGATAAAAAAATTTCAAACAAAACGAAAGCTAGAGAGCTTTCATCTGCATTTTACATAAATATACGATTCCTCAAATATGAAAAAGAATACACAAAAACCATGCAATTGTAGTATTTCCGAGAGAAATCACATATCTGTCTCACCAGTTTAATCTCTGACACGTGTTTTAACACCGGAACTAAAACAAAAATATTTGATAAAACTGTGTTGGATTTTAGGTCCATAATGCGAATTGGGGTCCACAGAGAGATAAGGCGGTTATCAAGAATGTAAAAATATTCACGATCTTTTCCCTGCATACTGATGCAAAAGGCGTATACTGCTAGTCTTTATGACTAAGAATCCCTAGATGGGGGAATGTGGTCGACATCGACGCCGACTGCCTTAATTTCTAAAGCAATTTTCAGTATCAGTTTTAGACTGGACAGACTTGGGAGCCAAGGTAACTTTTTCAAACATCCGACTCATGCAGTTTCTTTGTCAACACAGGATTCAAACAGGCATGCATCACCTCCCCCTTTTTTTATTTAGTCTGGCCATTGACTGGCTGATGAAGGATGTTGCACGAGATAGAAAAAGAGGCATCAAGTGGTCACTCACCTCTGTTTTAGAGAATTTAGACTATGCAGATGACATCAGTCTTATATCAAGCCGTCATGTGGTAGCTCAGAAAAAGATTGAAAGACTTTCAACAGCCCTTAAGATAGGACTCAAAATAAACACCATTAAAACTAAAGTAATAAGAATAATTTCAAAACAGAAAATCCAATTATTTTAAATGATGAAGCAATAAAGGAACTTGAAGAATTTATATACCTCGAAGTAAAGTTACTCCAGATGGAGATTCTGAAAAGGATGTAACATCAAGAATAAACAAAGCAAATCAAGCAATCGCCAAGCTTAACAAAATATGGAAGTCTAAGGGGTTTAGTCTGAAGACAACTCAGAATATACAACAGCAAAATTTTAGGAATACTATTATACAACAGTGAATGTTGGAAAATAACAGCGGGGATTACACATAAACTTGAGACTTTTCAAAATAAATGTTTAAGGAGAATTCTACTAATATTTTGGCCAAATAAGATCACAAATGAAGAACTGTGGAGGAAAACAAAATGCACATCACTGGCGAATGTTATCAAAGAAAGATGATGGAGGTGGCTTGGGCATAATTGCTGAATGCCTTGTGATACTCTGGCAAAACAGCTCTCCCTCTCCGGTGGAGAGCAGATGGGAAAAGGATGATGACCTAAGAAAACTTGGAGAAGGACAATAGAACGAGAAATAAATAAATGTAAACTGACATAGGATACCTTCGGCAGAAAAGCAGCAGACCGGCAGCAATGAAGATTACTTGTGAATACCTTTTGTGTCAACAGCGACATGAAAAGGATAAAGATAGAACTGGGAGCCAAGATCATTTTTTCAAACACTTGACTTGATGCAGATTAGAACCCAAAGCCTTCAGGCCAGACGTCTAGCGACTTCGCCATCTCGGTTCCCGCCATCTGCAGTTGGCGGTAACAGTTCCTTTGCTAAAAGTTTTTCGAACAACAGAACTGTTAAATAAAGTATCGCGTTGTCTTCTTCTGTCTATGTTTCTGACAATATGCCCCGCTTTTACATGTTCCAGTCTTTCTCTTCTCTTAAATTAGGGGGAAAAAGCAATACTGTTTCTTTCCGGTTTTTGTTTCCGTGTCTTAGCCTCTTTCAAAACATTCGGATTACTCAATTTGACTGTAAAAATATATTTTTGTTTTCTGCATTCATTACTTGAAGAGGATAATGATGAAAACAAATCGCAGTGTAACTATGTACCACTTTATAGATCTGAACTACATTTAAATAAAATGTGTTCACTTTTGAAGTATACATTTGATGTTAATAATTAATATGCGTAATCAAACACTATAAGGTATGGTTATAATACTAACAGAAACGTCTGAAGCTTGGTGATTTATTAAGGTCTCTTTCTCCCCAAAGGCCTCACAATCCAACACAGATGTGCGTTTCAAGGCATGGCCCATAGCCCTAACGCTTAGCTATCCCTCTTCTCTGGATCACTTCCTGTCCAGTATCTTAATTCAGCAATGACACGTGAACGCAGAGTCCCCACTGTTAAAAAACGGGAGAAGATTTTATGCAGGTATCACCGTAAAGCTTATCACCGTAAAGTTTATTGACTTTTTCCAGTATACTTGCGTTTGTGATTGTATCATTGTGCTGTATACTGATGAAGTCTTTCTAACCGCAACGTTCATTTTGCAGTTCATGATTGTGGTATTATTAAAAGTGCTAGTTCTCCTTCTCGTTTCCACTGATAATTTTTCATGTAAACTGGAAGATACTGTGTGATAACATTGTGATTGTGATGTTTCAGGCAAATCTGCTAGCGCCAGTAGAATGTCAAAGCTCTACACCAACATCCACTGAAGCCCCATGTAGAAAGGTAATTGTAATTCCGTTATGATTATCTATGTTATCTAACAAACTTCCGCATTTGGTTTGGGCACACGAGATCTACTTTTCTTTACCACAGTGGTCTTCAAGCTGGGGGTGCACCGCCAGTTAAAATGCTATTGTATAAATTTCAGAAGCGGGTGGGAGCGCCAAGCAATTATGAAGATTAGAACATTTGTACTTGTAATAATCCGGATTTTTAGCTTCAACAGTCCTGAAAACACAACAGCGCTGCCAGCTTGATGTGGAGAGTAATCTCCGTTATAAAGTATTCAGGATCAGACCAAAAAAAGCAGACATGGTGAAGACAAAACTATGTCAGCTGTCACATTAGACACTAAAATACGGGAACAGTTAGCATCTACACTTTTATGACAGTCAAAGCTGAAGACGGTGTATCTATAGGCGTGCCCGGTGTGCTGAGCTAACGTCTGTGTCTCCCTCGCTCTTTTTGTCTGTCTATCGGTCGGTCTGTCTCTCTGTCTATTCATCTATCTAACTATCTGTACTAAAAGCAAAGCCTATGGGGGATGTTGTAGCTTAAAGGAAGGGGAGAGATAATATGAAGGATAATATAAAAATTTACTCCTTGGAACTATCTCTACTCCAAGCGTATAAGAGCTCTAACAAACCTTGTCGTGGTGAGTGTAAGCCAACCCATAATCAAGCTGCCTCAGTAACAAGAAAAAAAAAGAAGAAACAGTTCGTTAGGCGGGGACTAAGACCTATAGTGTTTTTGCCCTGGCAGGATATATTCTGTATGAAGTCTAATCAGTAGTAACATTAAAACTTGGCACACTAACAACTGGACCTAGTATTATCAAATTCAACATCTGTTTATTTTACCAAACACAAAACTAGCTTGGTTCACAAATAACAATACATTAACAACCAGCATTGCGTCTAATTAGGTCACGCGTTAAGCACCCCAGCTATCAAAAGTGAAAGTTCGCTTCTAGCGACCTGCAATCGAACTAACTCCGAGAGAGGATACACATAAGTGGTGTGAATTGTAGATTTAGAAAATGCCTGTCGTCGCAATATTGGTGGTGCCCGTATGTAATTAAAATTGATCGCGTGGGCAACTGCTGATCTGTTGGTGATTTCTGCTACCATCAATGATGAACTGCATTTCTAGTGTCAGATTGTTTGTGTTAGCACTTCGGATGGCTACCGTATGCTTTAATGCGTGTGTATGCTAGATATGCTGAGACAGCAGTCTGTCAATCTTTCAACAAGGGACTGTGATAAACATTCTGTGTTTTTCTTTGGCACAGGATCGGAGCAAAGATGGGGTGACCAGTTTGCTATGAAGCTGAAACTAAGACTACCAGACCAGACTAATAATCTATGTCTACACAGTGTATGTACTGGAAAAAAATCTAATCTACCTATTATGGAAATATATATCTAGCACCATGTGACTACTGAACTGTACTACAGCTGCGAAACTATTGCCAGCGCATCATTCGACTCAGTCCCTTCTCTCTAGGGTGACCAGTCGATCTAGCTGAGGGAAAGCTAAAAAAGGCAAAATTTCCTGTACCGTTCCAATTTATGCTCACGACTTTCCAGATTTGTAGTTTGTAAGTGTAGTTTGTAGTGTGTTTTTTTTGGGGCACCCTGCCGCATATCTATCTATCTCTTCCCTCTTTTCCCTTCCTCTCTGTAAATGTGTTAGGGAGTCTGTGTTTGTGAGGTAATGTGTGCATGTATTGGTTGTGTGTAGAATAAAAGTACATTATTCCTAATTCGAATGATTCAACGTTTCTCAAATATTTCTTTCGTGTCTAGGATGGGTCAGAAGGACAGCACTGTTATCGGACGGCTTTGTGTGAAACCTGTTCACAGACGGAAATCCGATGTTACGGTATTGTTCGAATTATCTTCAAAACGCATTTAACATATACGGCCCGACTAATTTACTTTCTCACGCACTCAGTTG
Source organism: Candidula unifasciata (assembly GCA_905116865.2). Lineage (NCBI taxonomy): Eukaryota > Metazoa > Mollusca > Gastropoda > Stylommatophora > Geomitridae > Candidula > Candidula unifasciata. The sequence goes on along the minus strand of CAJHNH020003323.1, from coordinate 663,727 downwards.
ATCATTTTACTAATGTAATCGTTAACTCACTAAGGAGCACATACAATCATCTACGTGAGTAACTGAAATGTGACGTGAGCAACTCTGCAACTGAGCTGAGCAGGCACTCTTGTTTTCTGACTGTGGGATATTGATTACAGAGAAAAAAAAAGAGGGAACTTCAAATGAAAACCGTAAATGTAAGGGGGCTATGATGGACATTATGAAGTCCCCGTATTGTTCGTCAGCACCATGATGTCACACGGTTAGCACTCTTGACATCCTTAAGAACAATATTGACAAATCACAAGAAAATGGCATAGTTATTGTAATTTCTATTACACTTTTAACTCGCTCGTGTGAAGTCTCCCTGTAATATGCTGGTGTGTTATGCGGAATTCTTGGTTAAACCTACTAATAAGTTAAAAGTTGTTGTTTCTAAATTACCTCATACTTTAGTTAGAGTAGTGGCTAGAGACGAAAGTTTTGGGTTCCAGTCTCACCGTCGTGGCTTGTTCAAAATTGACATTGACTCTAAGCTTCACCCAGTCTATAATGAGTACCATATTATGTCCTGGTAGGTAAAGGCTACCGGCTTGTTGACCCCATTTCACGCCGACTGCTGACTGGTCTATGAAGATGTTAGTTTTATCACATGCTCCCTTCCCTGTGTGGGTTACAGGACCCCATTCTGGGGGAAACTGGATAGACCCACTGCCTTCCTAACAAGCATGTCTCAAGAGTTTCTTTTGAAGTCATAAAGCGTCTACTTTAGAGGCAATAAATTAACAGTCTACATACAAGTAAACAACATCTTTAAAAGGATGTGCACTCAGAACTCAAGTTTTGGAATAAGACTAAAATCCAGAAGTGGTTGAACATCCAGAATTTTTCGTTGGACTTCACACTCAATAAATGCAAAAACAAAAAAAAAAAAAAAAAAAAAGAAAGAAGATATGTTTGATGACCACTTGCGTTAAAAAAGAAGGGAGTTGTACATGTTTGTTTCTCCACAGTCAGAGAACACATATAAAACTAATACACAATCAACGTCAATAAACAGGTCTGGTAGTGACATCATCTGGAAAAGGCATTTGATAAAATCTGGATGTGTTTAAGAATTCCTAATATCCTTTATACTGCGTGGTCTCGAGGCATGGCAATGATAATGATAATGCGATTTTGTATTTAATCGAAAAGTGTTTATTTGTATGTTTTATTATATGGTAATTCAAACCCAGTAGTAACGCACCTGACAAACGAACGAACCAGCCAACGAACGAACAAACTACATTTTTTAAGGGTTCACATTTAGGCACGCAAGCTCATCTAACATTCTGCCCTTCACTCCAGTCATTGCATACCGTTATTTATTCATACATCATTTCATAGTTAATAATAAAAACAAGTTCACAACATCAAAATCTTCACTAAAAAAAAACAACAACCTATAATGTGCTCTAATTATACTTACAATTCAGCGAGACATGCCTGGCAATAAACTGTAATATGTGTCCTTTGTGTCAGCATTATTCAAATTTACAAGGGGGAAAACATTGTTTGGAATGATGATCGTCACTATATACTAACTCATGGAATTGTTTTCTCAACAGAGGACGCTGATCTGTCTGCACTGAAATCTAGAAACTTCGACGACGCCTTTTGCGGTCATCATGGGGTTGTTCTCATCCAAAGCAGAAGCGGCCGCCTGGAAAACCTGATACCCCTAGAATGTAGCAATAAGATTTGCCCTGACCAGTCTGAATGTAGGAAAAACCCGAAGGATGGAGTGGCTTATTGTTGCTCCCTGGAGAAATCAGGTAATATGTTATATGCGTCATATACATAATTACATAATTAAGTGTCTTCTTCTCCTTCTTCTGCCTTTCTAACCCCTAGTGGCGCATAGGCCCTCAACCAACTCACGTCAAGTCGTTCTATCCTTCGCCATTACATGGAGCTCTCCCCATGTCCTCCCTATCTTTCTAACTTCATTCTCCAGCTCTCTTCCCCTTGTGTTTTTGGACTTCATTTGTTCCTATGCCCTTGTAGGTTCCAATGCAAAGACATTCTAGTTATGCCGTTCTCTTTGTTTTCTCAGTGTGTGTCCTATCCAACGCCAGCGTCTTTTCCTCACCTCTTGGTCCACTGGAGTTCTCTCTGGTTACTAATTCCTCGTTGAACTTCTGAGACCCGTTCTGGAGAGAAAGAACAGACACCCTACCCCCTCAACCATTTCCTTCCCGAAGAACTCACAAAATGACTGGCTTTACTCATGCGCAACAGTTTAAAAAAAATAATGCATGTACATTTGATGCTTAGTCAAAGCAGACTAAAACACTCAACAAGACATTTGTCTCCTACAAGAGATGTTTTTTTTGGGCATTGTGGGGGTAGCATAACCATAATATGTTGATTTCACTATTTACTTACTGGGATATCATCTGTGACCTGCTGGGAGAAACCAATCAACACGCATGTTGTAAAATGCGATTAATTACGAGTTGGCTGAAATCTTTTCTTACTTAATCTTTTCTCTTGAGCCAAGGACAGTGCATAGGGCAGACATCATAGCTCTCCATGTCTGGCGGTTTGTGGCTACATATTTTAGGTCTTGAATGTTCATTAGGCCTATTGGTGAGCCGTTCCTGAGGTTGGCTCTACGCAGGATCTCTCTTGGTCTTCCCCGTTTTCTTTTCCCTTCCGGTATCCATTTTAGGTCTTGACCGAGCAGTGTGGTCTTATCCGATCTGAGTACATAGTGTGTAGTTTAAATTGAAACAGAAATAACTTGCAACAGTAACAGTACACACAAAAGGGAAAGACACAGCAGTTGAAATTAGGTAGGTATGAAGGTATTTGTACCCCACCAGAACATCCCACAAGCGATAAACACCAGGTGACACAAAGTGCCACTATGCGGATAAGAATCACGCGTGGAGAGGTACCAGAAACCCCTTTCCGCCGTTAGGCCATATGGCTAGGCAATATCTATGCCCCGGCTATATTCAAGGTCCCCGGAAGATGCCAGGGTGGGGCTTCAAATAACAAAAAAAAATCGCATCCTACATGGGGACGACTTTGTTGAAATTAAAATTAAAAGTAACGAATATCAATATGTGTCAGCGAAGAAAGAACATAACATTTAAATAATACATATGACATAGTAATACGATTTAGATGTAAATGTAAGGAAACTTGAAAAGAAGAATTCAGACAATGGAAACTCACTTTTCAGATGGATCTGAAAATGGCGGAAGAAACTGTGGACCTACGAAGGACAGTGAGCTCGATGACTGGACTGGCAACCGTGTGACCTATCCTGACGATGGTAGAGACGACACTGAAGATCCCAGCGACGACATTTCAGAGGCAATCGACAAAAGAAAAAGTGACAATATCAGCACAGATGAGCGTAATGAGGCAGTCAACGAAAAATTTAAAAACCAACTCAGTGGTCAATTTAGTTCATCTGCTAGTCCGAATGACATCTTAAGACACCACTAGCACAATTCATTGTCGAAGAAAAGATGACTGATTGACATCAAGTGCAAGTATATTATTTAATAAAAATTAAAAAGAAAAACACGAATTCTTATAACGTACAGATTGTTTTGTTTTTAAAACTGTTGAGAGAAAAATGGAATAGATGAAGGTAGGCTGAATGATTTTGCCAACATTATTTTGGCACAACATTACAGAAAGATGACGTCTCTGGGTCCGGCAGTGAAATATTTAACAATCTGAAAGGAAAATGGCGTGCTAAAAATGTGATGTAACAGATTCGTAGAAGTGGAGGAGAGGTTCTTTGGAGTGTATATAACAGAATAGGGGATGCTGGGAAACAGCCACTGATGGTTAAATGATACAAATAATAACAACAACATGATATATTATATGATTAGTTAGAGACAATACAAGAGGCACATAACGCAACAGAAAAGAGGTACATAACACACTGTATAGAACAGAAAATATGTCAATAATTCTTGTTTGCTTTTAAATGCTTAAAACACGCCAATTCTAGTATACAGGCTCTGTGTGTTTGTTCTTTGATCTATGACTGGCTTCTTTGGATGTCGTCGCCATCGTCACCATCGCCATCAACCTCTTCATCCTTTTCCTCCTTCACCCACTCCACTTCAAGTACCTTGTCGACTCGTGAGGACAATTATACCTCCACACACCTTATGTTCTCCAACAGCTTATATCATTTCATTTACTGACACCATGGACTTTGTGTTCTGACACGACCTGATAAACAAGCTACAAATCCTTTTCTCTGGTTATCATCCTCTGTATTTCTTTTTTTTTAAATGTTTTTTCCCCGTTGCCACAACATGTTTGAGGTTTTCTCCTTTCATAATATGGTAAAAATGATGACTGCTTTTTTCTGATGTTTGTAAAAGGTTGTCTCCAGATCCTTACTTCCTTTCGAAGCCTTTTGATTACACTATCAAGGAATTTTAAGCGTTCTTTTAGTAAAATCCCTGCTATATGTCTTTAGTTAAATTTTTGTCTTAGTCATTAGATGCCCACGATTTCTAAGCCATTCTAACTAACATACAAGAAGTCCTTTTCTAACCATCAGTTACTTACATTTATGGCATACAACGATATTCTTTTTAAAAATTGTACTTTTTGCTTCTTCTATAACTGAATCATGGACAGTTAGCAAATTAGTGAACACTTTTTTTGGAGGCTGCGGAGATGTGGTTTTGTAGAGACATGACGAGAATACTCCGAAAAGATCAAAAGAGTAATGAAGACGTCTTGTAAGAAACTGGCTCACGAAGAGAACTGAATGCCCAAATCAGAAAAAGACAATCTACATTTTTAGGTCATGTGACGAGAAAGAGAAAACTGGAGTACATCTTGACGGTAGGAAAGTTTAAAAAAAAAAAGGGGAGGGGGGGACAGAGAGAGACAGATAGAACAGACGCTGGACAGTTTGACATGATGGCATAAAAGATCATCTGTGTCAGAGCTGATTGAAAGTAAACGAGACAGAAGGTTATGGATAGTCATGACTACCAATGCCACACGGCATGGACTCTAAGAAGAAGATTCTGATATCTGTTTCTGTTTCTGTGGCAGCTGAAATAGATTTTAAACCCCGACAGGTGCCAGGCAGAGCACCGCTCTTCTAATCTTGCAGTTTCTGCAGGATTCTGTGCTCCAAACGTACTAATGTTACCTTTCCTTTGGAGCAAACAAGTCTGGTCTAGAGTGTGATCATGCTGCATGGGCAACACATAGTTTCTGCAATACTATCCAGGCTTTGTACTATGAGGAAAATGACCGTTATTCCCTTAGCCTACTAGAGTAGAATATAAGACTAAGTACGACTCACAAAATCTCACAACATCTCGCTCGGCTGCGTGATTTCGCATTCGTTCTCTGGGGCTGTCGTATGTCCTAGTGGGTGTCTGGTGTTGCTTGTTTTAAACCTTTAAGCACATCCATACCTCAAACCTCAAACCCCAAACCTAACACCCCAAACCTCAAACCTCAATTCATCCAAATTACCTAATGAAGACTGGAAAAAGCCGAACAATGTAGAAATTACTTTTGTGACATTCTGTTATAATAATAACATTGGTACATGTGATTTAGTAATTTTATTTTATAGGTAGTAAATTTGTGTGACAATTTCTCAGACTTTGAAGCATCGAGATTCGATTAAATCGGTAGACAGTTAATTTAATCTTCTTTTCTAAAGAAAAGGACCTTTCTCGCCTCTTTTGGACACTTGTACAAGAGTCGCACCGTGGAAGAGACTGGGGCCTCACCAATCTAATATTTCCAAAAGACAGCAGTAGGTACTCTGCAGCCAATTCTCACAGTGCGGAAAACTCGAACATTTTGTTTGTGTTTTTGTTAAAAACGTAAGTGCGAGTGAGGGAAGTTCCAACTCCACCCAGTGACATAAAGTGCCACTATTCAGATGAGAATCACCCGGGTACAAGTCCCAAAAAACCCCATCAAACACCGCTAGGTTATTTTTAGGACCCCCGACTCATTATATTAGCTGCCCACCCCCTCTCCACCCCCAATAAAAAGGACCCAGTTACGTCAGTCTCGTTTGGCGCAAATGATGCCAGAATCATATTTTTAAAACGATAATATGGTAAACGTCACGTCAACCGCCTTTACTTCCCAGGACTTTACCTGGTAAAAATTTTCGGCTGGCTCAACCTGCGTGCCAAGTATGGTTTGGAAAATAATTTCCACTCGATGCGGATATTCAAACTTCAGAATCAGTTTCACAACAAAATTCAACTGCTACCTCTCGTTGTCGGCTCTGTGGCTAAGTCAATGCGAACGCTTCGTAATGCCGGGATGCCGGGTTCGATCCCAACTGCGGGCCATGCGCCTTGCGTTGGTTTTGACAGTGGTATCAAAAAAGCCGACCGGTCAGTAGCAATAGCAAACTACTAGACGTAAATTTGCCTAGAAAACCCACACAACAGCCAAGGGCTGTTGGGGTTGGTTCTGCAACGTCCTGTAAAGGATATACAACTAACCAACCAATCTCTCGTTCTACCGTCTCAGTAAACAGCCGGTGTTTCACACTGGACGTGGCCGGACGTAGCAAGGAGGCAGTCACACGAAAAATTACTGATGAAAACGGCAATCCTGTGAACATCTCACGGGTCACTATTGTGTTGGCGAACTCTGATGTGGAATGTCTCCAGGGCTGGAGCTATTCCTTCAAGGACGACACGGTCTATATGAGCAACCAGTGCCCCGTGCGGTTTGAGGTTTGTTACGAGCCTGGACCACCAACGTCGATTTCGCCGAATAGAACAGGTAAGTTTCCGTGTGGGTTCCGAGGCCCTTTTATAAGGTAAACAAGAAGAGACTAACTGTCCACTGTCAAGCATGCCGTAGGAGGCGACTAATTGTGGTTGTTTTTTAAAGTTTGAGGGTGTCTTCCTGAAAGGTGACTAACGAACGGCCTGACACAGATAAGCCAGATCCGTAGAACAGATGTGCACGCAAAATTCAAGTTCTGGAGCACGACCGAAGTCCACAGTTTGACGAACAACCAGAAACTTTCCGCTTGTATTTCCAGCGGGTGAAAGCGACGTAAAAGAAGTAAAGATAATGGTTTATTCATCGTTGTCAGTATCATTATTGTCGTTTGCATCATTCTTATCAACGCCGTCGTCACCCTGTCATCATCGTCGTCACCCTGTCATCATCATCGTCGTCACCCTGTCATTATCGTCGTCGTCACCCTGTCATCATCGTCGTCACCCTGTTATCATCATCGTCACCCTGTTATCATCATCGTCACCCTGTCATCATCATCGTCGTCACCCTGTCACCATCATCGTCGTCACCCTGTCATCATCGTCGTCACCCTGTCATCATCGTTGTCACCCTGTCATCATCGTCGTCACCCTGTCATTATCGTCGTCGTCACCCTGTCATCATCGTCGTCACCCTGTCATCATCGTCGTCACCCAGTCATCATCATCGTCACCATGTCATCATCATCGTCGTCACCCTGTCATCATCGTCATCACCCTGTCATCATCGTCGTCACCCTGTCATTATCGTCGTCGTCACCCTGTCATCATCGTCGTCACCCAGTCATCATCATCGCCACCCTGTCATCATCATCGTCGTCACCCTGTCATTATCATCGTCGTCACCCTGTCATCATCGTCGTCACCCTGTCATCATCGTCATCACCCTGTCATCATCGTCGTCACCCTGTCATTATCGTCGTCGTTACCCTGTCATCATCGTCGTCATCACTTTGTCATCGTCGTCGTCGTTACCCTGTCATCATCATCGTCGTTACCCTGTCATCATCGTCGTTATCCTGTCATCATCGTCGTCATCACCCTGTCATAATCGTCGTCGTTAGCCTGTCATCATCATCGTCGTTAACCTGTCATCATCGTCGTCGTTACCCTGTCATCATCATCGTCGTTACTCTGTCGTCATCATCGTCGTCACTATGTCATCATCGTCGTTAACCTGTCATTATCGTCGTTACCCTGTCATCATCATCGTCGTCACCCTGTCATCATTGTCGTCGTTACCCTGTCATCATTGTCGTCGTTACCCTGTCATCATTGTCGTCGTTACCCTGTCATCCTCATCGTTACCCTGTCAACATCATCGTCGTTACCCTGTCATCATCGTCGTCGTTACCCTGTCATCATCGTCGTCGTTACCCTGTCATTATCATCGTTACCCTGTCATTGTCGTCGTTACCCTCTCATTATCATCGTTACCCTGTCATTATCATTGTTACCCTGTCATTATCATCGTTAGCCTGTCATCATCGTCGTTACCCTGTCATCATCATCGTCGTTACCCTGTCATTATCGTCGTTACCCTGTCATCCTCATCGTCGTTACCCTGTCATTATCGTCGTTACCCTGTCATCATCATCGTCGTTACCCTGTCATCATCGTCGTCGTTACCCTGTCATCATCGTCGTCGTTACCCTGTCATCATCTTCGTCATTATCCTGTCATTATAGTCGTTACCCAGTCATCATCATCGTCGTTACCCTGTAATCATCGTCGTCATCACCTTGTCATCATCGTCGTTACCCTGTCATCATCATCGTCGTTACCCTGTCATCATCATCGTCGTTACCCTGTCATCATCGTCGTCACCCTGTCATCATCATCGTTATCCTGTCATCATCGTCGTCATCACCCTGTCATAATCGTCGTCGTTAGCCTGTCATCATCATCGTTGTTAACCTGTCATCATCGTCGTCTTTACCCTGTCATCATCATCGTCGTTACTCTGTCGTCATCATCGTCGTCACTATGTCATCATCGTCGTTAACCTGTCATTATCGTCGTTACCCTGTCATCATCATCGTCGTTACCCTGTCATCATCGTCGTCGTCACCCTGTCATCATTGTCGTCGTTACCCTGTCATCATTGTCGTCGTTACCCTGTCATCCTCATAGTTACCCTGTCAACATCATCGTCGTTACTATGTCATCATCGTCGTCGTTACCCTGTCATCATCGTCGTCGTTACCCTGTCATTATCATCGTTACCCTGTCATTGTCGTCGTTACCCTCTCATTATCATCGTTACCCTGTCATTATCATCGTTACCCTGTCATTATCATCGTTAGCCTGTCATCATCGTCGTTACCCTGTCATCATCATCGTCGTTACCCTGTCATTATCGTCGTTACCCTGTCATCCTCATCGTCGTTACCCTGTCATTATCGTCGTTACCCTGTCATCATCATCGTCGTTACCCTGTCATCATCGTCGTCGTTACCCTGTCATCATCGTCGTCGTTACCCTGTCATCATCTTCGTCATTATCCTGTCATTATAGTCGTTACCCAGTCATCATCATGGTCGTTACCCTGTAATCATCGTCGTCATCACCTTGTCATCATCGTCGTTACCCGGTCATCATCATCGTCGTTACTCTGTCATCATCATCGTCGTTACCCTGTCATCATCGTCGTCACCCTGTCATCATCATCGTTACCCTGTCATCATCATCGTCGTCACCCTGTCATCATCATCGTCGTTACCCTGTCATCACCGTCGTCGATACCCTGTCATCATCGTCGTCGTCACCCTGTCATTATATCAGTAGATTTCTTCTAGGCGTTCTTCGGCAGTAAACCGCAGAGGAAAGTTCTAGTGGTTCAGCCACTGCTGGACATCAGTCTTCTCAAGGACTTGAGTTTTGTGTGCACATCCATTTTACATATCTAGCTTATTGTGTGCAGACTTTGGTTCCTTTGAAACACCCCTAATTAGTCCACTCAGCGTGGGTGGGGAGATTCAATATGGAATCATGTGACTGGCCTAATAATTGACAGTATCACAACACATGGATAAGTCCATTAAGCGTACCGATCCTATCTTTAGAGTTCCAATACAAATGGTGTTAAAAACAATCTTATTACATGTCTGTCTTGCCCTTCCTCTGAGCGTTGAGTGTCTGCCAGACCCACTTTTGGCTTACCGCTGAAAATCTACTCGAGCTTCCCCATTGCTCAATTTCTCCAAAATGGCCTTTATCAAATCTATATTGTCATACATGGTCGGCTCTGTGGCTAAGTCGATGCGAACGCTTCGTAATGCCTGGATGCTGGGTTCGATCCAAAGTGCGGGCCATGCGCCTTGCGTTGGTTTCGACTGTGGTATCAAAGAAGCCGACCGTCCGTATCCTGAAAAGTGGGGTGCTGTGTAAAAGGCTGGGGAAAAGAAGGGGGGGGGGCAAAGGGTCCTCATGACATCGATTCCATCAATATTTTTTTAAGGGCTCTTTGGGAGTTGGTGAACAGTGCGGAGGCACAGATAGACCATTACGGCCTGAGGAGATTAGAGCTGCGAGGAGTTACCAGGGGATCTGGTCAACGCTCAGCACTCAAGGAGAAGGATGAGATGGAAATACAATCAGACAGTTGCTGGTACTATCGGAACTGTAACTTTTCGATTGCTGCTGAAGGTGGGGACGGAGTGCTTATTGGATTTTTCCGAAAGCTATGATGTAGATTCTTACTTAATTCAAAATCCGACATTGATCACATCACCCATCAATTATGGATTGTTCTGTTCAAATACAAATCTGGGATCTTACATTCGATTAAAAAAAATGTAAAGTACCATTATCAGTGGTTGATTAGGTGTATAGTAGTCGCCGTGGCGTAGCGGCTAGACGCTCGCGTGTGGATTGGAAGGTCGTGGGTTCTTTCTGTAGCGGAGCCGGACTTTCTTCAAAAATTATCTCTACTCCCAGGTCGACCTAGCCTTAAGTGAGTACTGTGTGCAGTCCTGGGAAGTAAATATGACCGGATCACCCATCTTGTGCCGATTCGTCTACAAAAATAAAGGCCCTATAAGCCTAAAGGCGTGAAAAGGGTACCTTTACTTTAAAAACTAATTTTTAGTTGGGTGTATAATGCTGGACTCATGGGTTTAAAAGCCAGTCGGCATGCAGTGGCTGATGTTGCGATTACGACGCCACCTTTGGGTCTCTGGACCTCACATGGTACTCACTGTAGATATGGTCATGTCTGAAAACAACAATTCTGATTCAATGCGAATTTAAATACAAGGCTTCGGGGTCGGAAGAAAACGTCATGCCCGTCATGCCCGTCATGCACTCAGTAACTCTGGTACCAAAGGCAGGGGGGTTACTCAGGTGTACTAGTCAACGTACTATGTATTGGGGGCTTGATGGACAAGAAGCAGAGGGGGAAATGGAAATGGGGGGGGGGGGGGGAGGACAGGGGGTATTTTGTTTCTTGAGCTACTCTTTCTCACTGTTAGTAGTACACAACTTTTCACATGTTTCGTTGTCATTCATAAGACAATAGGCTGTTTTTGCTCTCTTCTGTCAGAAACATATAATATATTACATTTTTTTCTTTTTTCTTTTTTTTTTTAAATTCAATTTTAAGTTTGACTCTTTCTGTTCAATAGTGTCTCCGTTTAATTCATTCAAATCTAAATAGGTATTGTGTGCTTTATTAATATCCTACCTCAGACAGTTGAAATCCACAGGTATCGGGACAGTCTAATATTTATGGGGGTGGTAGATAGGCTGCATCAGACGTAGGACCTAGGCTGCAATCTTACGTAGGTGGGTTGAGGTTAGGGGCACTTCTAGATGTTTTCGGGTCATTAAAAGCATCAGAAAGCTGAGAAACCCATTCTTACTACCCTCTAAAATATCGGACTGTCCTGTGACATCATCTGGGGGTAGGATAATAATAAAGCACCTGGTATTTCTTTGAAATCACCTAATTAGGCTAGGAAATGCTGGATACAGCTTTTGACAAACGAGGCAGAATCTGACCTGCGTGAAGGTGGACAAACGACATTGAAGAGACATTGGTTGTGAAAGCATATAGGGCTGCAGAACTGGCTAAATAAATAGAAAATTTCAGGGGCGCTGTGACAAACTTCTTGGGGTGTAATCCACACATAATTTTAAAACCACGGCAAGACTGTCATCTCGGATCAAAATAAGATGCAGATTTTCCGGAGTTCGTCCTGGCAAACAATTCGGAAAAATCGTCAATTTTTTTTTTTCTTTTCAGGTTTAGAAAAACTGTTCCCAATGTATGGGGATTGTGGTGGGTTTTGGGGTGTTTTTTTTTTTGTGTGTGGGGGGGGGTGTGTGGGGAACGGTGNGCGCATGCGCAATTACTAACGGGGCATAATTGAAACACTAAAGTTATATTAGTTGCGTATTTTTGTCATAAATTGTGGTCACCTATCTCTAACGAGTGACAGTCTAGGGGTGTGAAACAAACACACAAACATTGATATTATATAATATATATATATATATAGATATATAGATATATATATATATATACTATATATATATTGTGTCTAAAAAAACGTGCTAGATTTATTATATTATACCTTAAAATTGTATTGCATAGAGGAAAGCGTTCCTCTATTTCTAATCTAAATAACTCTAGCACATAATCAATGGAATGTTTTATGATTCTACATTCATTCACAATAGGGAGGTAGGCATGTTATGTTGTGGTTTACTGCTAAAGTACAATATGTGTGACTTTCGGTCTTACACATCTGATTTTAGCAAACCGTTAATTAGTACGTTTTTACGACATGCTTAAGGTTAGTTGCGTGGCAGAACCAACCCCAACAGCCCCTGGCTGTTGTGTTGGTTTTCTAGGCAAATTTACGTCCAGTAGTTTGCCATTGCTTTTTGGACGGTCGGCTTTCTTGGTACCACTGTCAAAACCAACGCAAGGCGCATGATCCTCAGCTGGGATCAAACCTGGCATCGCGGCATTACGAAGCGTTCGCATCGACTTAGCCACAGAGCCGACTATGACATGCTTTTTAAGAAGAAACTGTGAGTTTATTCTCCATCACCGTCTAAATGGGCTGTAAGAGCCCACATGGGGGTGGGGGTCAACTCACTAAACATAAACTATAAATAGGTCAGGTAAACGAAGAGAATAAATAGAAAATGGGGATGGGGCGGGGTGAGGAGGGAGGAGAAGATACAACGGAACGTTTAGACCAAGGACTTTATCAAAGATTCTAACAGCAATAATAATTAGTTAGTCTTTTCTCTAGGGCCTAGGGCGGCACATAAGGCAGAGGTCACAGCTCTCCATGTCTGGCGGTTCGTTGCCACCTGCTTCAGGTCTTGGATGTTTGTTGTTGGGCCCATGGTTGAGCCTTCAACGATGATGGTTCTAGTAGAGTCTCTCTTGATCTTTCCTGTTTAACAACAATAATACGCTAACACAAATCCTATGCAACAGTTCCTCGAATGAGGGGTGTTACGTGAAGCCACCATTCAGCGTCATAAAATTTAGTGAATTTCTTTCTCGATGTCACCTCGACACTGAAGCTATTTTATAGTAGGCATTTCTCCTCAGCCGAACGGGGAGCCTGTGTGATTGTCGAGCTGTCCAGCACCCCTGACAGCCCAGCAGAGAAGAAGTCAGTAGACGCCGAAGGATCACCGTTGGAGGTCAGAAGCATGATTTTGCAAGAAAGATATTCCAAGGCTAAATGTCTGCCAGGAAAGACTTACAGATTTACGGGATCTGCCATCCAGGCTAGAGGTGGTTGTAGGGCCACATTCGAGGTTTGTTACGAAGACATACAAGTAACGACCACAACGACTCCAGTCATAGGTATGTGTGCTTCTAGATTTATCACCTCTGTTTATGGTCTTCCCCTGATGGTCAGTTAGACAAAGTTGTTTTCACAGATTTATAATAATTTTGCTAATGAAAACCCCTTTACAGATTTGTCTAACTGACCATGCATCGAGGTGCATTTTTTCCCACCAACAGGCTTTGTTGTCACTGTAGCAGAATTTTCTACATTAAAGATGGCACGTTATGAAGCTTGTTACGAAGGCATACAAAGACCCCCGGCCACTCCAGTAACCGTGTGCATGCTTCTAGATTAATCACGTTGTAACACTCACAGATTGATCAGATTGTAACATTCACAGGTTAAACACACTGTAACACTAACAGCTTAAATCCCTTTGTAACACTCACAGAATAATCAAATTGTAACACTCACAGAATAATCAAATTGTAACACTCACAGATTAACCACATTGTAACACTCACAGAATAATCAAATTGTAACACTCACAGATTAATCAAATTTTAACACTCACAGATTAATCACATTGTAACACTCACATATTAATCATATTGTAACACCCACAGATTAAACACATTGTAGCACTCACAGATTTAAATCACTTTGTAACATTCACAGATAAATCACATTGTAACACACCGAGTTCACGCCCGAGTGTAGGCAGAAAAGCCACATATACCTCCGATTTACGGCATCTGTCATGGAATCAAAGCCGAAAGGTTGCGATACTTACAGTATCGAGCCGAAGGGTTAACAACTCATGGTTTCTAGGGAAAAAAAACCCAACTGCTGTGCGTCAGTTTACCAGATGATAGGTAGTCAAGCCAGGGGAAAGTCTTTTGCTTGGTTTGATGCGACCTTGTAAAAACTGGCAAGGACTCCATTTATAAACGTTTTACTATGTCTTCCTCTCTTAGTATTTCCAATTTCTTGTTGTACGCTTTTGCTGCCGGCCTCGTCGCAATAAGTCTCACTGGTGGCGCAACCATTATGTATGTTTTTTAATGTCTCAGCTCTAGGAAATAACTAAACAAATTTAAATAGACCAAGAGGTGAGGAAAAGACGCTGGTGTTGGATAGAAGACATGGTGCGAAAACCTGAGAATAGTATTACTGTAATGTCAGTACACTGGAACCAACAAGGGCGCAGAGGTAAAGGCAAAAGAAAAAAAAAAAAAAAACTAACAGAGAAAGGAGCTAGAGAGGAAAGTTAAAAAGATGGGAAGAACATGGGAAGAGCTGCATGCACAAGCAAAAGATAGAACGACTTGGCGTGAATTGGTTGAGGTCCTGTGTCCCACTTGAGGATAGAAGGCAGATGCAGAATAATTGACCAAACCATTTATTTAAGTGCAGCAGCTCTTTGTAGAATATATCCTGCTAACTGAACTGTCAATGTTGACTTAACAGCGTCAGTCTAACGAATTAAACTGTAGCATCCAACTTACATTGAATACATTCCTGGATTAAGGCATATATCTAAAGCACACGGCTTCAAAACAAGAAAGAGAACTCTTAAAAGCTATATAAATCCTATCTTCATATACGGAAGTGAATCATGGACAGTTGGCAGATTAGTGAAAAATTATTTGCAAGCTGCGGTGATGTGGTTTTGCGACGAAATATGAGAATACCCTGGACAGATACAAAGGGTAATGATTATGTCTTGAAAGAAACTGACTCACGAAGAGAACTCATTGCCCACATCGGAAACAGACAATCTACATTCTTTGGTCATGTGATGAGTTGGGGGTAAACTGGAGTACATTATGACGGTGGGAAAGTTGGAGGAGAGGCAGAGGGAGACCGAGAAAAAAAAATGCTGGACAGTCTGACATCATGGCATGGAGGATCATCTGCGTCAGAGTTGACTGAAAGTACACGAGACAGAAGGTTGTGGATAGACAGGACTGCCAACGCCACACGGCCTGGACTTTAAGAAGACGACTTCACATTCTGTAGGGCCTCAGAGAATTCATATTTCACAGGAAACCACTGTTTTTATTTGTTACCTCTAGCCTTTTTATGAGGACTATAGTTTAATGTATGTAATTTGGCAAACACATTCTTTATTATTATTTTCAATAATAGTTAAACGGTACTAGCATATGTTTTATTTTTATTTTTTATTTTAACTATTTCAGCACCACCCAACTCACCATACGCTCCTTAATCGTTCCAAAGATGATTTGATATGCTTGCTTACTTCTATCAGAGATAGCTCGTACAAAACTCCTTGTATCGGAATTATTAATTTAATTATACCAGCCCCAAAGTGTCGTTGCTCAACTCCTTTAGGCTAAAGTATTGATTCATTTCAAGTCCCATTTCGTGAAAAAGAAGGACATGAAAGTAATAACTGCGTGGGACTGAAAGAGTTAATACATTTTACACGACATTGATTCTCCATTATCCATATATTTAAAAACGCAAATATTTTACAGTTTTCTGGGATTAGCTGGTCTAATTTCAAAATCAAGGGCCTCAGATGGTTAAACAGCTTAGGGCTTCATAAAGTCTCAATCTGGCACTGACTGACAATCTGATACATGTCGTCAATGTTACTATACAATTAATAATACCAGCAAACGTTTCCCAACAGCTGAACAAGGAGCATGTGTGACTGTCGAGCTGTCTAGCACGTCTGAAAGTCCAGCGCAGAAGAAGTCAGTAGATGCCCAGGGATTACCCTTGCAAGTCAGAAGCATGGAAGTACAACATGAACATTCGAATGATAAATGTCGGGAAGGACATACTTACAGTTTTACTCCATTTCTTATCCAAGCTTCGGGTGGTTGCAGGGCATCTTTCAAAGTGTGTTACGAAGGCTTTCCAGTGACTCTTGTGATAGGTGTGTATATTCAGAGACTGAGTACTTTTGAATGTTTAGCTTGCAACTATTGTAACATAACCGGAGAGTTACTACCCTATACTATGTCTAGCGCTCCTTGCCGGATCCACAGGTAAATACTCGTTCACATACCTTTACACGTTATTTCTTCTTATTCTTTTCGTTCATTCGAGTGAGGTAACTGGGGTGTGCCTGTTTATAGCAAAGCTACGTTATTTAGGCCTTTCAGCCGACACATCCGACTTCATCGGGCATTTGTTTACCGGGTTAGCCTATCCGTTTGGTTTCGTTGAACAAGAGTCATGTCCTCTGTCCCTTTATCTACACGTGTCTCGAGAGAGATGAGCTGGGTCCGAAGACATTGGTTTGAGTCTCTAAAGCTGTCGGGGCTGACATATATAAGTTTTATTTTTGGGGGGCCAGGTTAAGCAGGTATGAAAGAGAATCAGCAAGCTAACAGAGCCGGTAACCAGGCAGATATTCTAAATGCTCTTCGAGATGTTAGACGTTTGCGAGAACCAAGTGATGACTGTGAATGAGCAATCATGATCAGACTGCAGGAACAACATTTTAAAACCAGATCAGAACACAAAGCAAGAAGCCAAAGAATAAGAAACCAACACAAAAATTGATGTCGTCATCCGCTACACGTTGCCGGATATACTAAGGAGTAGATCCAAGCACTTATGGACTTAATGTTTCGATAACCAATGAGGAGAATCTGTCGATTAACTTACTAACTAACAGGTGTTGCACCTGGGGGACTCATCCAGGGCAACACTGAGTACACTGTCATGAGAAGGCAGGGACGTATGACGGGCTTTCACGGAGGCTTACATAAATGTACAGCAAACACACGATGCTCAGGTCCTGGGTTCACGCCCTGTTATTTTATCTAATCTCGCTTCTTCTAACAGCATTCGTTCATAAGTCTGCAGAATTTCTGCTGTGTCCAGTACGAGTGTTTCCGTAGATATCTCTTTTGTAACCACAAAATCTCAACGGAAGACACTCGATGTTTCGTCAGCTCTTCCGCCTCGTGCACTTTACTATCCAAAGTTTCTCCTATATCCCATGCGCATCATCTTTATGTGATGATCCTTCTGTATCCAATTATTTGTAAACACTATCGAATGTCTGTTGAAAGCACCAGCAAAGAAATCACGCCGCAACTCCTAATCTAATAGCAACTTTGGGCACCTCTACATCACCCTGCAGCCATGCTATTGCTTGTCATGTCAACATCGGACAAGCGACTTCGCTGAGCTATGGCTGTAACTGTAAATGTTTCAAAAATACCCAAGTCATATTCTTTTCAAAGAGTGGGTGATATGGGTTCAGTCACCCCCACCATAGTTTATATATATGCATATATACAGCTTTACCTGGCACTGGTTCAATTAAGTCATGACTAGGCCGCAGAAAGCACATCTTAGCAATGTTATCAACAGTCTTTGCTATATGAAGCATTTTAAAACAAACAATATCCCCCTCCCCTTTGAAACAAAAATGTCAGTTCAAGTAATTGTTTTTGTCTTTAAAACCCGATTAAAACCCGAACACTCAGCACAAAGGTTTGCTGCATTTTGTTGCATGCTTAAACAATGTTTGTTAATCTGACAGTAAATCAAATCTGTATTACGTGTGAGTACCTGAAACCACAATCTAATTTACGTTGTAGAATGGGAAATAATGGACGTTTGAAAATGCGTACTAGGGCCAGAGCCTGTCAATGGCATTGTTGAGATTTGGTTTTCAAGTTCAAATGGTGACTTTTGCAAAAAGTAAAAAACACTTCGCCGGGGCTAGAAGGCGCTAGGTATGTCCACATGGAGAGCAGGAGTGATGAAGACTTGAGGCACTTGATGGCATTTCACTTCAATCAGAGCAGCGGTAGTAGCCTATGACTGGGTACACCGCTACCTGATCCTTCTTCCAAAACCAAGCAAAGATCATTGACCGGTTTCAGGATTTTCACCCTACGAAATACTTTTGGCAAGGTGCTAGGAAAGATTTTTGCTGTTTAACTACAAAAGTTTTTGGAAAGGGAAGAGCTGCTGCCAAAAGGTTTAGGTAGTTACCGGCCACGGAAAGATACATAGTCTATGCAGCTACTTTTGATGTTTATTAAATGTTCCTGAATAGACAGGAGACAGTTGTGGCAGCACTTGATTTTGAGGATGCCTACAATAGAGCCATATATGATATTTTGATATCTGCACTCATGGAGAAGGGGTTTGTCCCTTGCTTTTGAACTGAATAGCAGCTTTCCTGCATTCACGCATGGCTGTCCTTCGCCTGGGTACATGGACCTCAGAACCATATAATATAGCCTCGGGACTACGCCAGAGTTCTGCAATTTCACGTGTGCTCTTTAATGTGTTTACAAGCAAGATTAAAACTTGAAGTACCAGGTGTTGTAAGGATTTTCACATTTGCTGATGATGTTCTTGCATTTAGGCAAGGGAGTGATACATAGTGGATTTCCCAAGAGCTGCAGACAATGCGACTGACTGGTGTGCAGAAATTGGTACCGCCGTCAACTCAGATAAGGCCGATGTTTTGTGGTGCTCTCTGGGCAATAGAATTGTAAGAGCTTATGTTCCAAGCCTCACAATTATTAATAAAAGAGAATGTAAACTGAGGTACCTGGGTATCACTTTCGATAGAAGCCTGTCCTAAATGGATCAATTGAGGCAGTTGCGGTAAAATGCAATGTTTCAGCATGTGATCCTGTTGTTGATAGATTATGGACTTGGAATGATTACCATATCAAGAGTCAGCTAATGAAACTCGAAGGCATACAGAATGAAGCTATGCGGGTAATTCTTGGATGTGCAAGAGATACCCCGGTAGTATGTATGCGGTATATACTTGCACGGCCTACTATTGCAGATAGGAGCAACGTTCTGCATGCAAAGTCATATCTCAGAGTAGCTGCAGACAAGAAGCACCTCCTGCATAAAGCCCTGGGTAGAGCTAAGGGTCACACACTGAAAAGAGGAAGGTCTTTAATGGCTGAAGACACAATTGGACATGTATGCAGGCTTGATAAATTTGTCCGAGAAGAGGAGTGGGTCAAGGTGTCCGAACAGTTTCAGTCTTGTGTAGGGCTCTATTTACTTTAGGTCGTGAGTGCAGAGACCGGCCAGCTACTGCTGCAGAATCAGAAGCTTAACAAATGATCTATGAGAGTCCCTGCCCAAGTGATGTGATTATCTATACAGATGGTTCTGTGTTGAGGGGCAGACGAAGTGCATATGAATTCATAGCAAAGACAAATGGACGTCGCTTAGTGTAGCAGAGCCTTGCATATAAAATCACGACGTCTAGTTTGAGAATGGAGGTGGAGGCAGACCCTGCTGCCTTCCGCTATCTTGAGAATCAGCTGTACACACATGCCATCATTGTAACTGACGCACTAATGCCATCATTGTAACTGACGCACTAAGCATGTTAAGAAAGGTAAAGACATATATGCTTCGTGCAGAGTGGCAAGCATCCCTTCTGAGGTCCTGGGTATATAGCATAGTTTGGATATTTTCTCCAGGAAATGAGCAGGCAGATAGACTGGCCGGCTCTGCATCACTTGGTGGTGAATTGATGTATGACAAGCTAGATATTGTGAAAGCCTTTTGGGAACGAGTGAACAGTGCGGAGGCGCAGATAGATCATTACGGTTTGAGGAGAGTGGCGCTGCGGGGAGTTACTAGGGAATTTGGCCGATGCTCACTACTCAGGGGAAGGATATGACGGATTTACAATCAGACGGTTACTGGTGCCATCGGAATTGGGACTGTTCGCTTGCTGCTGAAGATGGGGACTGATCACTTACAGGAGTGTCCTGAGTGCTGTGATGTCGATTCCTAATTCAACACTCACATTCAGGGGTGACTATAATGAACACATGTCACACACTTTTCAGAAGCAACAGGTAATGGGTATGGTATGGTACATAGCTCAGTAAAGACGCTTGCCCAATGTTGACGGAGAGCTATAGTCTGACTGCAGGATGTTCTATCGTTGCGAGAAGTTGCTAGGAGATTAGGAGTTGCTCACTCTGTCGTACAAACTCTGCATGGTCGTTATCGTGCATCCGGCAGTGACACAGTAAAGGGCTGGTCGGGACACCCAGGTCTAGCCCAACTGAAAAAAAAGAAAGCGACCTTTCCATTTTTTTAAATTTTTTTACAGCAACATCTTTTCAAGATATTTTAGGTCAGTCAGTATTAGAACTCCAGCCTGTAACAACATCTTACACTTGTGGCAGAATTTGCATCAGTACATAATGTTTCTTTTACATAAATTACTATTCATAGCACATATTTCCCAACAGCTCAACGGGGAGAATGTCTGATCATTCAGCTGACGAGCGCTCCCGGAACCCTAGCCCAAAAACGCTCAATAGATGCAGAGGGATCGCCGTTGAAAGTCCGAAGCATGGATATCCATATTGAACATTCAAGTAGCAAATGTCTGCCAGGAGAGACCTACAAATTTATTGGATCTGTCATCGAGGCTACAGGTGGCTGCAGCGCGTCTTTCAATGTCTGTTACGAATACCTTATACTACCAACAAATCCACCTACTCCAGTGACGGGTATGTTTGCTTCTATACTGATCACGTTGTTGTTTCCCTAGGTAACAGTGAAGGCTCAGCATCATATATCGTACACATAATTTAACATTATTCTAAGCCTACGCTTTAGCGGTTCTACAAATATACTTTTCTTCTTCTTCGCGTTCACCAGCTGTACACTCTGGCGGAAAGTTCTGTTTGCTCGTCCACTACTGAACTGCAGTCCTGCTCCAGAACCTGAGTGTTGCGTGTGCATCAGTTTTACAGATCTCATTCTCTTGAATACAGACTGTTGGTATCTTGCCTCTCCGCAGATGCACTCCGACTTCAAAGGAAGCTCCCCAATTAGTCGACTCTTACAACATGCTTTTGGGGAGGCAGTGAGTCTATTCTTGTTTTCCCCACAGTGGGACCTGGAACCCACACGGGGGACACATATACTCATTCATGGGCACCTCTCCGTCTTTCCAGACATTAGTGTTATATTGCGCTATGAGGAGGCATGAGACTCATAGCTCATGGCGATGGCGAGTGTGACTAGCAAGACCCGCCCGTGTCAAAAAAAAAAAAAAAAAAAAGGCTTCCACAATGATAGCATGGGATTTCAGGACCATTGTTGTCAACGTTTGTGTTTAATCCGTTTATTTTCAGACGCTCAGTTCTCATCTTTTCTGCAGTCATTTCTTCCTTCAGTCTCATTCCCCTCCTGATTTGCCCTTTCCACACAACACGGTCCCTGGCATTTTGTTCCAATGAGTCCGCCTCAATACCAGTATCATTCATGTCTCGCTTGCACAGATCTTTAAATCGTAGTAGAGGTCGGCCTCGACATCTTCTTTCTGTATTTAATTCACCACAAAGGATGTCCTTAGGGACTCTGCCATCTTCCATTCTCCATGTGTGACCCAGCCATCCTGAGCCTTCGTAGACTGAGCATGGAAAAGCCTGCTGTAGTACCTTCTCTTTCTAGCACACAAATATACTAAGTATAACATAAACTCACATTCAAGCTAAGCGGGGAGAATGGAAAAGAGGAGCCCCAATAATATTTAACCTTTCCACCAGTCTTTATCCACAAAAGTTTAGTAAACACAATGCAAACTGTGATAAGAAAACTCAACGACAGGCCAACACAGTCTATGAAAAACCGAGGTCAACATGAAACTAAAATTGAGTAGTATTTGAAAATATGAACAGGAAGGAGTAGTTTATAAAACGACACAAATAAGAAGGAATTGAACAAACGGTAAGTTTTTCGAGCAGTGGCTCTCAAACTTCCTAAAGCGGCGACCTTTTAATACAGTTCCTCATGTTGTAGCGACCCCGCAACCATACACTTTTTTTTCGTTGCTACTTCATAACTTCAGTGAACATGTGTTTTCCGATAGTTATTGGCGACGCCTGTGTAAAGGTCGTTCGGTCCAGAAAATGGTCGCGACCCACAGGTTGAGAACCGCTGCGCCAAAGAAACTCTTTCTGAATATGCTGCTCAACCTCGGTCAATGTTTGCTAAACATGGCTGAAGAAAGAAAAAAAAACGTAGGTCTCCCCAGGTAAGTCACGGGGGGGGGGGCTGGTCTACCTGCATGAAGGTTACGGGTGTGCCGCTCTGTTCTCTGTTTTCTATGTTGTCTTGCATTATACGTTTTTATTTTGAGAAAGAGAATACCTGTGACATAGGTTGCAGCACTCTCTAGGGAGGAATTAGACACAGTTTGTCCATGTTTTTGGAGTGTTAAAAGCGTTGGCGTGCTGAAAAATACAACACGCGATAGCATTGCTAAAAACCTCCCTAACCTTTTGCTCCAGGTCCACCAATCAGAAGTAAGCTAGTGTGTAACACTGTGAATGGGGAGACGAACGTTAGTTTTACCGGGACGAGGACAGTTACTTGATCAATGTGTTATTTGCAAGAGTTGTTTTGATCAACAGTTCAATATTTTGACTTTTCGATGGACGCCATCTGGAGTTGAAAGATAAGACTTTAGATTTGTTTCAGGAAGATTGCAATGAAGCTTTTAAATTGTTTTTAACAGGATAGAAAACTGTGACCACACTCGTTAAAACAAAAATTGAAAGCGTACTTGAAGATTTCTTCCTAATAAATTGCAGTGTAGTGCAAGCTACGAAAGCTCATACTATTGCAGGTACTTTTAGCAAACCCTTATTAAACCTTGGGTAAGCGATATTATCAAGTGTTTGCCCGATGGCAAAGCTGTTTAGCTATTCTCCAACATTCCTTTGCCAAATAACACCATTGTCTGACGAATAAGTTATACGTCTGGTAATGTGAAGAAGGCAGTTATCTATTTTTCAGTTCAGGATGATTTCCATCATAACGACCCCACAATTTAGAAGAATAACCTTTAAAAAAAAAAAAGAATGAACATTGATATTTGTACCCTAGCGCAGAACAAAGCAGAGGTAGCATTTCATTGCCACAGGAGCTCTGACAGAAACAAAACATAAAGAGAAGCAGTGGTGTAGGAAAGGGGTGCGGGCCGCCCCCGGTGTATCTCGCTGAGGGCGGGGTGGAGGGGCGCGGGGGGGGGGGGTTTACCAAATAGCTCCCCCCAAAAAAGTGTTGCTGAAATATATATATATTGGTTTTAGTTTGGTTTGAAAGACGGATCAACATTATGGCACAAGGGTAAAAACCCATAAGTAATCTGTTGAATTAACTCGAGCCTTAGTCTGAAGAATCTGAGCGCAGTACACGATTTTTAAAGCACCGGCGAGGATCCTGAACTACTTTGGATTGATTTTTAACTCCACATCTTTGCCTGTACAGTGCCGTTAGGCTAGTCTTTTCGAGAAGCCAACTGCCTAGTGATTTTTTTTTTACATGCGCAACAATACACACAGTCGTCCGATCTGACTACCCAGAGACCAGGGAACAATACTAAAGTCTACCATGAACAAATCCCAGCATTCACCGGCGCCTGAACCCTGGACCTCCAGCACTGGAGGCGGACGCCGCGGCTAGAGAGCATTCAGTCCTACATATGTATGGGTAGGAGGAGGGAGTGTGCTAGTAAAAGTGTCGCACCAGATACCACCTAACCTTTCTACGCCATTGGGTGAGAAGGGTGGGGTATATGTGTGTATGAGTGTTGTGTGTATGTGTGTGTTAGTGTGTTTATGTGTGTGTATGTGTGTGGTGTGTATGTGTGTGTAAGTGTGTTTATATGTGTGTGTGTGCGTGTGTGTGTGTGTGTGTGTGTGTGTGTGTGTATGCGTATCTGTGTATGTGTGTATACGTGTGTGCGTTTATGTGTGTGTATATATGAGTTTGTGTGTATCAGTGTGCGTGTGTGTGTATGTGTGTTTCTGTATGTATGTGTGTGTGGGGGGGGGGGGGGGGGGGGGGACACCCCCAAGCATCTTTATAGTTCTTAATTTTTTTTCAGTGGCGGTGCATCAAGGTACTGAAGACTTATTTAAATGAGCAATAGAAATAATAACAGTTATTATGACTGTTATGAATGCAAATCTATGTAGCAATACATTTGAAATGATATGATGTATAAACGTATACTTTAAAAGAGAACGTATATACTTGGTTAGGGAGACCATAATGTAACTTGCAAATTTTGTGGTGAAGGAGAGAAGGTTTCCTGATAAATATCTCTAGCAGTGTTGCCACTTTTCTTTGACAAAAAACATCCAAAACGGAGTCAAAAATATCTAAAAACATCTAGATTTGCCTGGGAAAATCTAGAAAAAAATCCAAATGGAAAGAGTCACAAATTACATATCAATCATGTCCTGATCTTTACTGAAGTATGCCTTACAAGATCCACAGGATAAACTTAGCTTGGATGATGAAGTTGAAGCTTTAGATCCAAAATGACTCTGGTATGCTTTAGCTGTTCCAATTTCTTTTAATACCAAGTCAGGGAGCTGATAAGTGGAGCAGCCTTTTCCAACTCTTATCAGGCCGAATTTTATTGTCGATAGCGTTTAAGAGGTCAAATTTCATCCTGTTTCTTAGGTTAGATTTGATAAATTCACACCAAATGAAAAACATATAGAAAAACGTCTACCATCTAAACGTCAAAAACGCCATGTAAATGCACGGGAAAACATTTAAATTTGGATGTAAAACATACACAGTGGCAACACTGATCCCTAGTTCTCTTCTATCTTTATAGTTTTTTTCCAAGCGCCGGGAAGGGCTCAAAGGATGAGAGCCTTGTTTCATGTTGACCTTGGTTATTTATAGACTGTGTTGGCTTGTCCCTCTTACTTTGTTTACGTGCTCAGTAGTAATAATAATATAAGCCAGATGTGTGAAATGTGTAATGAAATGCGCTTTCCAGGAAATTACCTATGAAATCGCGGAGCACCCAAGCTAACTAAAAAAAAATATTTAAAAAAAAAAAAAATTACATGTTTAGAAAAAAATACTGGAAAAAGGATTGTCTTTAAATGGGTGCGTGTGAGAAAAAAAAAGGGGTAGGGGGAACTTAGCCTCATTTAAAGCATTCTAAGTGGAGAAAAGGGGAAGGGGGATGGGCTTGAGCTATCTTAAAATTATTGGAAGAAATCATGGAGAAGAGGCGGACTCCCGGGAGCCTTTATAGTGTCTGAGCACCCAGATTCATGTTTTCCTGCATGGGTGTACAATTTACATATGACTTTTACTATACAATTATGATGCTAGCACATATTTACGAACAGCTTTGTGTATTATGTTTTGTTGTCTGTTTTTTTAAAATTCTTTATATTTTTCTTTAATCACCAAGGCACACAACCTGTAACGACCACGATGACTCCAGTAAAAGGTATGCATTTTTCTTGAAACTTCATCTGCTTTCTCTTCGCGTTCACCTAATATAAACTCCAGCGGAAGGTTATGGGTGTTCGTCCACCTCGAGATTTTTGTCTTTTTTTCCCCCAGAACCTAAGTGTTGCGTGCACATCCATTCCACAGATCTGGCTTATTCATATGCACACTCTTGGTTGCTTACCTCTCAGGGAGATGTACTCAGACTTCAAAGAATGTCCCAAATTAGTCGACTCCTGCGACATGCTTGCTGGGTAGACACCTATTGAAACCTATTGGATCCTATCAGGCTTCAACCTCCGAGGGTGTCAAATGAACACCGACTATATTATCCCTAACCCAAATCCCCCTATAGTTTTGGACTTTTCCAGAAACCCCCAACGAAAGACCCTAAATTTGCCTAGTTTTCTTCATTTCACTATTCTTATTAGAACTAGTATTTCCGGTTCTGCTAAAAGTTCTGAGTCGGCGCCTGTAGCTTGGGCATTGAGAACGCGCTTCGTAATTTCAAAACAACCAGGATGATTCTAGCTGCAGACAATTTTAAATCAGACAGTTTTAAATTTATACTATAAAGCGGTGGCCGTTCAGTAACAAAGGCAAACTGCTGAAAGTAAAATGTTGTCTTTTTTTTTTTTTTATTTTACCCTATGTCGGTCGGGTCAGCGATTTCGTAGGGAATTCCCTGGAAAGTCCAAAAGTATAAGGGTGTTCAGGTGTGAAAACCTAACCCTAACTCCCTGTAATATTGGATTTTGCTATGAATTCCCAACAAAATCTCCGAGCTCCCGAGATGAGGTGATATAAAATGTAAAAAAAAAAAAAAAACGAAAATTGCCGAGTGAAATCATAACAATAACAACGCATGCGTGATCTGGTTGTGCAACTTCCTGTAAAGGGAACGCAAAACACAGATTGATGGATCTTTGTATCCTATACGAACAGGGAAAGTGCAATAATCTTGCATAATAATTATACTGTATATGTGTATGCGTGAGTGCAGGGATGTATGCATTTGCGTATTATGAGTGTATGTGAGTACTTGTTTGTTTACTAGTATTTGAATAAATGTGTGTCAGTTTATGAGTATGTGTGCACAAAAGTGTATGTTTGTGTGTATGAGTATATGCCTCTATTCGTGTATGTGTGTACGTGTGTGTCTCTAAAAGTATGCATGTATGTAAGTTGTACCCCACCAGGAATTCACATAAAGCGATAGACACCCGGTGACACAAAGTGCTGAGTGGGATTGCCTTATGCTGTAAAAGGGGATATGCTGGCTGTCCTAGAACTCTCCAATGTCATCAATCATTTTTCTCCTAGGGCGGCAACTTGCTTCAACTTCAGATCGTTTCATGTGTAGCGTTTGCGTTAGTGGTTGTTTTGACTAAATTCAAACTAGATGACCGGTTCAGTTGATCTTCTGTTTTTTAATGAATTTGCTGTATGGTTTTGTTCCTACAGTCTGATATCATTTCTCATTTTTTCACAAATGGCTAAGTTGGCCTCTTTTCTTAGGCATCTCATTTCACAGGTTTTAATTTGTTCTCATCCTTGAGGTGAAAAACCTTATTTTAAGGAAAAAAATCACGAGGTCAATTGAGCAGTTTGGAAGCATAACAGCCGATGACGGTCTGAAGAGATTAGTACAAGAAGGAGTGACAAATGGAACCGGGGATGTTCTACACTGAGATCGTAGCCAAAAATGGACATACAATCAGACTGCTCTTGCCACTAGCCGAACTAAAACTCTACTCTAGTTGTTGAAGATGGAGATAGGGCGCTTATAGAAATGTCCCGAGTGTTATAATATAGGTTCTCAACACAGCTTTTCATTGGAGGTTAGATAAAAACATTCTGTCATGGTACATACACATAACAATTAACGCAATCATCCTCTTCCCTTCCCTTAGAGTAAGCCAATCGGTTCTTGGCCGCCCTAGGCGGGTTCTCTAGAGGTTAACACATGTGGATAATTTGGTAAAGCAGAAATATGGCAGCAGTTTTTGTGCAGGATAGTATGTTATTGGTTAAATGCATTTTCTCATATAAAAGAATACACAAAGCAACACTGGAATCACCAGACCATAAGACAATCAATCAAACTGATTTTATGTGTATTAAAAAAAATTATATTACCCTTTAGGATGTATTGGCTTTCAGATGTCCCCCTGAAAGGTGAGTTTGCAGTGTCATCTTTAAAGTTGTTATAACAATTATTTACACTCTCTTTTTTTTTTTCTAACCAAGTCACACAGCAAGTAACGACCACAGAGACTACAGTAAAAGGTATGCATTTTTCTAGACTGAAAACATTTTTTTTTTTTTTTATGAGATCCACGAAATGTACTAGGATGTCACCTCTACTTTACCCTGTGCCATTCTTGCTATCACGTTTCTTTATTTCTTTAAGAGGGCTTCAAACAAAAGCATGCCCCCCACCCCATCCCCCCACCCTCAATAAAGGATAAATGACACTGCTTTTCTTTAGTGCATGTCAAAAGGTGTGGCAATCATTTTGAAACTCTGACTATGACATCACCGGCTCGTCTGCACCGTGATGTTACACGCGTAACACTATTGCAATCTTTATCAATGCTGACAGTTTTCAAGTGACTGTCATGATTATTGTAATATCTATCACATCTTTTGAATTCACATTTGACGCTCCCTCGTATAATTAAAACTTCAACTGCAGCTAAGGTTTTATTGTCCATGCATAGCGTGAACTGGGCTATGTGGTCTTGAGGCATGGTGTCCGCATCGAGTGCTAGAGGTTCCGGGTTCAATCCCCGGTAAGGGCTGGGATTTTTTCACATGGACGGACTTCTAGCAATTCCCCCTGGCCTCTGCGTAGTGAAATCAGACGCCCGTGTGCATTGTTACGTAAAAAAAAACCCCTTGGCAGTTGCAAATCGAAAAGATTAGCTTAACATCGCTTAATGATGTTGGAGTTAAAAATCTACCCATGGTATATCAGGATTCTCGCATATGTTACGGAGCCTGTGACTGTGCTGAGCTTCTTTGAACTTAGACCTGTGTTAGAAGAAGAAAGGAGCACTTATGGGTTACTACGCGTGTGCCATGATGTTGATCCGTTGTACAGACTTCAAACTTTAAAGTAATACTTCATTTTGGCCTATTTCGAGTAGAAATTCACAGATGTGCCTTTATAAACTTGTAAAGTAACAAACAACCACCCTAAAAATAGACATGGATAAAATCACTACAGATACAATTAGGTGACTTTGATGAAGTGCCAACGATATTTACCCCATGCTGAAAGGGGAGATTTTAGTGTTATATTTACAGTTGTTATAACAAAAATTAAAGCATTTTTTTTACCAAGTCTCACAGCAAGTAACGACCCCAGAGACTTCAGTAGCAGGTATTTATTTTTCTAGACTGAAGAAAAAAAAACACTGAAGAAAAAAAATATCCGGATAACAGAGCGCTACTTTTCTTTGTGCATGTAAAAAATGTGACGACCATTTTGAAACTCTGATTATGACGTCACCGGTTTGTCTGCACCATTATTTCACACGCGTAACACTTTTGCAATCCCTAATAATACTGACAGTTTATACGTGACTGTCATGATTATTGTAATATCTGTCACATTTTTGAATTCGCATTTGACGCTCCCATGTATAATTACAATTGCAGCTTCAGCTGAGGTTTTATCTTCCATGCATAGCGTAAACAAAAACGGGAAAGGAGAGGTGGTGAAGAAAAAGGAGGTGGGCGGGGGTATTTTAATTATTTTACTGCGTGTGGTCAGGGAAGCATTTTGGATATATGTGAAGTCATTCATGTCACTTATCTTCGGCATCGCCAGAACGCTAATCTAATAAGCGTTTGATAATGATAAAACAATAAAAATTTGAACATTGTATTGCTAATAGAGAGACCGAGTTTATTTCAGGCAGACCGTGATGAGAGCGACGTTCTGCAAATGACCTGCTACATAATGATAATGATGATTGCTAATAGGGATTTTTTTCTGTTGGCCTCAAAATTTTGCTGTTCTAAAACTGTGCGTCCCTGTGCAGTAGCGCATGTTGCACATACCAAAATATAGCAATGTAAATGGTCTGTAGGAGGGTGTGTGTGTGTGTGTGTGTGTGTGTGTGTGTGTGTGTGATTGCAGTTAAACAAGTGTATGTGTATTAGTGGATGTGTGTATGTGTGTGCTGTGTATGAGCATGTGTCTACGAGTGTGAATCAGTTTACCACCGTTTCAGCTTCACATCAAAAAGATCTTCTCATATTTGCCTCATTCCTCTTTGACCTGTCAGCATTCCTTCATCTAACCCTAACCCTACCAGCGAGTATGCATACAGGGAAACTGTTGCTCATTTTCAGGACCCTCCTCAACCAACATCAGAAGATGCCCCTTTTCAGTGCCCGCCCCAAAATATCTCCAAATTCGCTTCCCACTACCTAAGGTTTATCTAAGAGCAAGATCGGTTCAAGCCGAACTTTGCCGGTCGCTGAGTGAATTACAGAATAGAGAGAAGTGCATACTAGGTACGACACTGCAGATATAGTCAATCTGTTTCAGCTGAGCAAAAGAAGAAGCAGAAGAAGAGACTAACCCTAACTTCCCTGTTCTTAAGACCTTTAGGAGAACTCCCTAAAAATTCCCTAACAAATCTCGCAGCACCTAAGATGTGGTGAAATTGCTGAAACGTACCAACATTTTGTTTTGATGAAAAAATTTCAAGTTCTCCCAAGTATGCAAATTTATGCGACTGTATACCCCTGTATTTCCGAATAAACAGCTAGCCAGATAGGTTGCGAGGACGTGCAATTGCCTAGCAACACTTTCACTGAGAAGCGTTTCAAAGATTCCCAGGGGCAGCCATTGGTCTTGGTTAGCATCCATATGATCAACCGGACCTCACATAAGTGTCGGCTTGGACGGACTTACGCCTTTTTCGGGTCTGCAGTCCGAGTAATGGGAGGTTGTGGGGGCTCTTTCAGAGGTTTTTTTTTTTTTTTTTTTTGGAAGAAGTCTTTTTTTTTCTTCAAAAAAGCATAATGTTTGCAGTATTAAAAAAAATCATTGAGGCATTAGTACACAGTTTAAACTGAATTACCAATATGTCGGTAAACTTAAAGGCCCTTTTCCACGCCTTTTGGTATATAAGGCCCATTTGTGGAAACTTTGTCTTGTGTTAGTTTCGACAGTGGTACAGAGAGCTGACCGTTCATTAAGCAATGACAAATTACTGAACGTAAAATTTGCCTAGAAAAACCAAAACAGACCCAAAAATGTGATGGGCTTGGTTCTGCAATGTCCTGTAAAGGATACGCAACTAACTTATGTCAGTAAAATATCCCTTGCACATTTTGATTAGTATTTGACATTTAGTGCTACACTCGATTTTTTAAATTTAAACTGACTAACCAAAACTTAGTAAGAGATGTGCTCAGAAATACACACACCGCCTTTACCCCCTAGCACATTTTCCAGCACTCTTTTAATTTTAATTTTCTTCTGCCTTAAGAAGACCAGTTGCCAACTTCTGCTATGGTTGTCAGAGAAGGTGCAATAGCTGCGACCTGTGGCCTAGCATAGCTGATTTAAGCAAACGTCTAATAAGTTGCCTTTTAGGACATGCTTTAGCGAAGCAGTGAATCTTGTTTACCCAGAATGGGTTGGTTGTCAGAACCAGAACGAGGGTTGTAAAAATATACTGACACAGCTTGTGTCTAGGTCAGTTTTATGAAGTTGTCTCAGTGAGGATTCGAACTGATAAGCATCACACAGGTAAGTGAACGTACTAGCCACAGTACGTGAAACCGCAGCTGCTACAAGTAACGGTAACTGATCTTGATGTTAGGTAAAGACGCATCGCATAAATGATGATATAGTACTATTTTACAGATCAATCGGAACTCGTTGTGTGTGATGTATTTAAAACCACGCGCACCGCCTTCACTTCTTGAGATTGGTACCTATTGTAGACCGAGTCGAACTGGGCGTCAAGGTTATGTTTTGAAGGAAGAAAATTTTATTCCATGCGGACTCGAACCCGAGGCTTTCGGGCTGATATTGTTGTTTGCATCCTCCCGCCTCTCCAGACAATAGTGTTACAGTATGCGCTGTGAGAAGGCATGGGACTCACAGCCCATGGCGATGTGACTAGCGAGACCGGCCAGCGTTAAGGAGGTTTGAAGGTTTGAACAACAGATCAACATCACGGCACACAAATATTAACCTATAAGTGCTCCGTTCTTCTTCTAACTCAAGTCTGAGTCCGAAGAAGCCCAGCACAGAGCACAAGCTATGTAGCACCGGCAAGGATCTTGAAATACTTTAGGTAGATTTTAAACTTCAAATTTTGCCCGGGCTGCGCCGTTAGGTTACTCTTTTCAATTTCCAACTGCCAACGGATTTTTTTACGTGCGCAACAATACACACGGGCGTCCGGTCTTACTACTAAGACACCAGAGGGAATTACTAGAAGTCCAAGTCCACGCGAAAAAATCCCAGTTCTTACTGGGGATTTAACCCGGTACCTCTAGCACTATAGTTGGATACCATATCTCAAGACCACGCAGCACCCTCGGCGTCAAGAAAAGCTTTCCAAAATTATAGCATAGGATTTCAGAACCGTTATTTGTTTTTAGTATGTTTTTTCTCAGACCCTCAACTCTTATCCTTTCTGCAATCTTTCATTTCCTTATTCTAATTCCGTTCCCGATTTTTTTCCGCTCCACGAAATACGGTCCATGGAACTGTTGCCAAGAATCCATCTAATACCGGTATCATTCATGTCTCGCTTGCACGCATCTGCATATCGTATAAGAAGTCGGCCTCAACATCTTCTATTAGTCTTTAATTCACCATATACAATTTCCTTATGGACTCCAATTGTCCAGGTGTGACCCGACCACATTAACCTTCATAGACTGAGCATTGGGAAACCCGTTATAATACCTGCTCTTTCCAATACCTCAGCGTTTTGTGATCTTGTCTTGCCATTTAATGCCAAGTTCTTTTCATAGGCCTACATGAGAGAGTAATAATAATGTTAACGTATTATATTCCAGAACCTGTATGCCTGAACGTGACTCTACGAGAAACTGGTAGTGATCGCTCGGTTCATACCTTAACTTCCAATAGCAGTTACCCTCTTCAAGTGGTCAGCATGGAGCTGATCAAGCCACTGTCCTTTGTCCAATGTACCAAGTGGGTCAACTACTACTTCGAAGGCAACACGGTCCTGAGTAAAGGTGGATGCTCGGGAGAGTTTGAAGTTTGTTACCTGGAAAATGTTACTGTATTATCGGAGATTACGACTGAACCAGAAGGTATAGCATGCTATGTTTTTCCTTAGCATTCGTCATTACCTCATCTGTTTATGATTCGTTTATTCCCCCCCCCCTCCCCCCGAAACTGAATCGCTTAGCATTATCTCATTTTGTCCATAGCAACACATCATGTATAATAAGCTGTTCAATGAATCACATTCATCATTTGTTTCATTCTCGTCCTTTTCGAAATCTGATCTCCTTAAATCAATCTGCCTTCACAACTGTTAAAGTTACACACCCACGGCTTTTTTTAGTTTCAATTCAAAGTCTTCAGGTACTCCAAGAGTAAAATCTCGAGGACGAGAATCAAACAGGTAGAAATCCTGCACAACCTTTGGAATAGTAACAATCAATCAGTCAGCAGTCCTTTACAGAACGTTGCTCTCTTCAAGGAAAGTCTGAAAGTCTTTCTTTTTCTAGCCACTTCTGCAGCCCCGTGTGCTTGCATAGCCATTGCTTCTTAGGTGACAGGTATCTACATTCTCAAAGATCCGCCTCTGCGTTCTTTTCATGAAAC
Organism: Candidula unifasciata; assembly: GCA_905116865.2. Lineage (NCBI taxonomy): Eukaryota > Metazoa > Mollusca > Gastropoda > Stylommatophora > Geomitridae > Candidula > Candidula unifasciata. The sequence continues at coordinate 630,047 of CAJHNH020003323.1, read as the reverse complement.
TGCACTCTCAATCACCGTTTTCTCGTTTGACATGCCAATTATCTCAAATTTTCCTGAGAAAATGCTGTTTTTTTTTTTAAAGCGTTTTTCTTTAAAATAAAATAATGTTTCTGTATCATTTCAGTTTAAAAGCTCTCATCAGTATAACAGTTATATTAGGGAATCCAGGGGTTATCAAAAAGGCGTCTGTCATTCACGCGTAGCGAACCTGCCTCGCAATCCCGAGGTACTCTGTTCGATACCAGCTGCGGAGGATTTAGCAACGGACCGTTTGCGTTGATGACGACAATGATATGGGAAGCCGACTGTTCATGATTTCGTGGCAAAATACTTAACGCAAACTTGCCTAATAAAAATTAAAAGATAAAAACAATTGGGTTGGTTTTGCAAAAGATAACTAACTTTAAGGGCAAGGGCAAACTTCTAAACGTAAAATATTGCCTTGTAACATCAAAAACACCTAACACATGGTGGGGGTGGTTATGCAACGTCCTGTAAAAGATGCGCAGCGAAGTATTTATACAAAGTTCCCGTGTGGGTTCCGTGGCCCCATTGTGGAAGAAAACAAGATTAGACCCATTGCCTTCCCAACTAGCAAGTCGTAAGTGTCGACTTCTTTTGACGTTTGAGTATATCTGCCCGAGATGCAAGAAACAACCAGCGGCACATAAATAAGCCAGTAAAGCGGATGTACACACAAAACTCAGGCTCTGACACGAAGCCAAAGTCGAAGATACAAACAAACATTACTGTAATAGTTAATTTATGTTCTCCTTCTTCTTCTTAACGCTCATGGGCTGTAAACTCCGGCGGAAAGTTCGAGCTGTTTGTCCATTTCTAGACTTTGGTCTTGTTCCAATACTTGAGTTTTGTGTACACATCCGTTTCTTTTTACAGATTTGGATTATTTGTATGCAGACTGTTGATTCCTCGCCTCTCAGGCAGACCACTCAGACTTCAAAGGAAACATCCCTGTTTGGTTTTCATGTAGGACATTCATGTAAGAGAAAACCGGAACACTTATAGAGAATCGTTATTACATTGAATTAAATCAATAAACGCCTCTAGCCACACCTCTGACTCACCTGGGCTTTGATATCCTCGACCGATATCTGTATTGATCACAAGGCATTCAGTATGACTTAATCACCACCGGCTTGTCCGCCTTGACTTCTAAGAATATTTTCGGACACACTTGAAAGTTAAGATCGTCCTACGTGTCGGATCGTTTTTGAAAAATGTGCTAATAATATTAATAAAGGAAGGTGAAGTTTAGGTTGGTGGCCGGTGAACATCAGATATATGTTGTTAGCCTCAAATGTTTATAGTCCAGTCGACACTCCATAGGTGATGTGGTGAACCTCACTCCGACTGTCCGCGTGTCCTAGGACCTGCGACATTGTCTGGCTGGTACCCACTTTAGGCTGTGTCGACCTAGAGTCAAAATTATTATTACTTCCAAATCCACCCCGTGGGGATTTAAACATAAGACCTTTTCATCTAGCCTAGGGGTCGGAACCTTAAGGCCCACTCCACGGGGCTTTATCCTCCAAAAAATAAAATAAAAATAAAAACCCTCAACTTTTTAAAGGGGTTTAGACTATCCCTTATAGATATGCAAATTCTCTTTGAAAGTATTTAGCTATACACTACACGTCGTCATCATTATCATCATTATCAATATCCACTTCTGCTGGTAAGTGTTGTGGAGAGGAACAGTTTGCGATCCAATGCTTGATGGACAGCAATTGTTATTGTCATTAATGTCATCAATCCATCTTCTCCTAGAGCAGCCGCTTGCTTTCATTTCAGATCATTTCATGTGTAGCGCCTGCGTCGATAGTTGTTCTGGCTGCATTCTTACTAAATGACGAAACACGGCACATTGCTTATGATATATTGTTTTATTGATTTGCTGTTTAGTGGTGAGTTTCACACATAGTGCGTTGTTTGGGACATAAAGAGTCACTAATTGTTGTAACATCTGCTACCTCTCCACCAGGTCAAACGTGCAGGTTCATTTCCTTGTCCAGTATCCAAAAGCGCCGGTTCAGCCTTATGGTCACTAACGTCAAGGGAGAGGATGTCGCCCTTAGAAGTGTGCAACTTGCAAGACAACTCTCTGAGGTTCCCTGTGTTCTGAAAAGAACGTTTGACTATGAGGGTTCTTATGTTGAGTCTAGTGGCGGCTGTATCGGCATATTTCGGATTTGTTATAATACAGAAGATGTAAACTTTACTGCACGTGAGTAATCTTTTGTTTGTTGTCGGGAGGGGGTGGGGGTGGGATGGGGTGGGGGCGGGGCGGGGGATGGCTTAGTGGTCTCCAGGTTTGGTGTCCTCCTAAAGTGCTGGAGGTCCTGGGTTCAAGCCCCGGTGAAGGCTGGGATTTTTTCACGTAAACTTTTAGTAATTTCTTCTGGTCTCTGGGTAGTAAGATCGGACGCCCGTAAGTATTCTTGCGCACGTAAAAATCCCTTGGCAGATGGAAATCGAAAAGCGTAGCCTAACGGCGCTGCCCGGGCAAAAATGTGGAGTTGAAAATCTACCCAAAGTATTTCAGGATCCTCACTAGGAGTTCGTGCATTGCGCTGAGATTCTTTAGACTCAGGCTTGAGTTAGAAGTAGAAAGAAGCCCTTATAGGTTACACGCGTGTACCATAATGTTGATCCGTCGAATAAACATAAACATGAACCATTTTGTTGGTGTTTCACACGTTTTTACACCATGTTTGATATATTTTCCAGCGGTGTAGCGGATAGACGCTCATCTACAGATCTGAGGGTCACAGGCTGAAATCCGCAGTATCTGATTTTTTTAATAAGAAACTTGGTTCCTGGGTCGACCGCACTTTAAATGTGTACCAGGTAAAGCCATTGGAAGTAAAGGGGCCAGGGTGATGTTGACCACATCATCATTGCGTTTTCTGTTGTTGTTAATACAAGTATGTAGCTATATTGCAGCCCTTTTATACCAATGTTAATAGACTAGGCTTTGAGACACAAAAGAGTTCGTGTAAAATTAAACCCCGGAAAACGACTAGACTTCTTTTAATGCTAAGCTTGAAGTGACTTCCAAACGGACTTTTCATCTGTTGCTGTTTCAGTGTGAAGACTCTCTTGTAAAACCTCGTGACTGTAGTACGCTGTCAGCAGTCAGTTAAGTCAAAATTAGTCTGTTTTGAGTAGTTTTAGACGACCATACTGAATCACTACCAGGGCTCTAGGTCTTATTGTCAATCTTGGTTTTGACGAGACTACACAATGCAAATTAGAATCAGCGGTGGCTGGTCCAGACACCTAACTACCGGATGAAGCTGAAGTATCACCAACATAAGACGAGTTCTCATTAATACACTCAGGCCGTAACTCCAATGTCTAGCACATAAACATGGTCATGTTTTCTTAGAGCGTTAATATACCTAAACAATTCTTTTCTGTAATTTATTGCAATATAATTGACAAAACTGACCTTCTGGTTGTAGAATCAATTTCAATTGTAATATTACTTTTGTCAGAGTTTAGTTTAAATTTTTTTTTTATCAATTTTAACTTAAAACCAAGGGTCAGAGGGCATTGAACCCTTTTCCTTTAACTACTTAAGCTGTGAGTGTTAATTCATTTTCTTGGGATCTCAGAGAAGCAAACCAGATGTTTTGTCAGAGGCGCGGGCTGAAAGACCACTTATCACAAAGATCAAAATGAGACAGTCGTTATTTTTGGTCCTAATATGAACAGGAGGAAACAGGAACATATTGTGACCACTGGAAAGATATATGGAAGGAGAGACTGGGAAGAAATAAAGAGGCGATTCGTCACTGCCTTTTGTCATCTCACGGAGGGGTGTCAACATAAGAACTGTTAGACACTGTTAAAAACTAAGCTTGCGGTAAGGCATGATCGCCCATGCCCAATAGTAAGGCTTTTGGGGCGGTACCGAGGCTCACCCAGCCTCTAGGAAATAGGTACCAGTGTAAATAAAGGAACGTCGCTGTAGCTATGTAGTTTCGTGCGGACGGCGACACAGACGGACAGTTTCCTATCAACTGTCCGTACAGGTGGCAGAGCACTTATGGTTTATAACTGTGTGCAGTGACGATGGTTCACAGCTCCTGACGTTACTTTGATCTTAAACATGTAGAGTGAGTTTTTAGTACAAAGAGGGGACTGCTTGGACTCGAGGCATGGTGTCCGCATCGAGTGCTAGATGTATCCGGATCGGGCCCCGGTGAGGGCTGAGATTTTTTTTTTCAAGTGGATTTTTATTAATTTCCTAGGTCTCTGGACACCCGTGGGTATTGTTGCGCACTTAACAAACCCCTTGGCAGTTGCAAATCGAAAAGGCGCTGCCTGGGCAAAATTTGGAGTTGATAATCTACCTAGAAAATTGCAAGATCCTCGCAGCCCGTGTACCGCGCTGAGCTATTTCGGACTCGCTGGGTTCTCAAATGGTAGATCTGCTTTCGTCAAGCAAAAAAAAAAAAAAAAAAAAAAATCATAGTTTGCACAGTCCTTGGCGACAGCATTGGCCGTGCGACCATAAATCCTCACACTCAAGGACCGACACTTATAGCTAAAAACCGGTTACACAGCCAGTAATGGAAATGTCTTTAATGGTAGTTTTTCAGCAGATTTTAATGCAAAGAACCGTGTAAACATCTTGTCTAAATCAAACAGCTAAAGGTGCAACTTGTGACAGAGAGATCGCAATGTTCAGCTACATATCAGAACCTGACAAGTACAAGCTCACAGTCAAAGACCGCCCTGTGATTATCCGAGATATGATTCTGGTAGAGCAGATTTCTGAGATAGCCTGTGTTTTTGGAGATTCCTACTTTTTTAATGGGTCCACTCTCTACGCCAAAGACGGCTGCAAGGGCGTCTTTAGGATTTGCTATGTCGCCAAAGAAGATCAAACAGTGGCTCCGACACTGGGAGTTACACCTACAGGTAAGTGTCAGTTCCAGAAGCTGTAATCTACTTAAATAATTGATAACTAAGTAGCTGTTATGTGTAAGTAATTGATATTTGTGTGTAAGTTGTTGCCATTTGGCATGCAACCTGTTAATAATCACATGCCTGTGAGAATTTTTAATTTTTCTTTTAAATTGTAACCAACATCTAGTTTTCATTACATATATCAAACAGACACTGATTTATATCAAACAGCCAGCATGCTTACAGTCAACTGAGTAACGGAAATTTTTCAAAACATTACCGCGTTTCATACACGTTACAATATAAGGTGGTCATCTAAAGCTTTAGTCTCCCGTGAGGTGTAGATTTTCATTGTATGCGAGATATGCTATCAAAATAATCACCACGCAACGCTGCACATGCAAACTGATTTCCAAACACATGTACAACTGCAAATTTCATGTTGACGGGACGTTGGCATTACCCACAGAGTGCTGATTTGTCTGTAAAGTATATGGGTCTAGCATTGAATGCCCAATACGCCCAAAGGTGGCAAAAAGGGTGGTGTAACTACTACCAAATTACCCACTGAAAGAAAACTGACAAATTACAAAGATAGGGAGGTAAGAGACCAAAGTCAACAGTATCAAGTTGAGGGTACAATCTACGATATTCTTTCCACGGTACACACTAGCTCGCTTCTGATTGGTGGGCTCGGCCTCTGCTCATCCGACCTTCGCACACTGCTGGGGGGTGGGGGGGGGGGGGGGAGGGGTTCGGCAATTCGTTCATATCGCTTGGTGTATATTCAAGCACGCCATCGCTTTTAACACTACAAAAACATTTGCAAACTGGCTCTAACCCACAACCCCCCTAGAGAGTGCTGCAACCTATGTCACAGGCATTCTTTTTTTTTGGGGGGGGGGGGGGGAAGAAAAACGTAAATGCAAGTCAAGCCCGACCCCCTGGACAGCAGACAGGTCTAAAAAAATATATCAATGGAACGCGACATAGTTTGGCAGGGGAGATAATCGTGGATCTCCCCTAAGTTGAGGTCCCTTTACATGACAGTGAAGCATCGGACATAGGAAACTATACTCATGTGTTTACAGACCAATCAGCCATGTGATCGACATCCCACCGGCCACCTCACATGATTTTTCTGGTGCCATTGAAGGCTGTGGTGAACTGAGAGCAAGAGTTGCCGTGGTGTAGCGGCTAGACTCTAGCCAGCGAATCAAAAAGGCCTGGGTTTGGGTCCTGACGGAGTTTGATGTTTTGCAAAAAATTACTCGGCTCCTAGGTTACCCAGCGTTGTGTGGGTACCAGGTGCTGTCCTGAGAAGTAAAGATGGTCGACGTGATGCTGACCACATCACTCACCGAGTGCTGATTGATTCATAAAACGTTGTCTAGCTCTATATGCCGTAATCACATGAAGACTCAGAAAGAGGTAATTTACTTTCGCTTTTTACTTACCAACTGAGAGCAAGATAAAAAGGGAAAATATCCACCTCCATGAGGATTTAAACACACACCTTGCGATCCGGAAGCGAGTGTCCAGCCGCTATATCCCTGCGTTTGCTAAAAGTCCCCTGAGTGATAGAACCTTGTTCTTGCGTGAAAAGTAATACTTCATTTTAGCCTATTTAGAGTGGAAATTTATAGATGTGTCTTTGTAAACTTGTAAAGTAACAAATAATCCCCCCCCCCCTCTCAACAACAACAAAAATCGTTATAAATGCACTTAGATAACTTTGATGAAGTATCAGCGATATTTACCAAACGCTGAAAGGGAAGACTATCTTTTTATTTGTTATCACAATTTATTTTTTATTTTTTTTTTTTTTTTTTAAACCAAGTCTCACAGCAAGTAACGACAGCAGAGACCACAATTGGAGGTATGTATGTTTATAAACTAGATCCATGAAATGTACTAGTTTGTTACCTCTACAGTACCTTGTGTAATTCTTGCGATCTTGTTTCTGTCTTTCTTTGAGGGGGCTTTAAACATGGCAGAAAAATTAAATTAAAGAACGCTGATTTTTTTTTCTGCATGTCAAATGTGTGGCGATCATTATTATAACTCAGATTACGACGTCATCGGTTCGTCTGCACCGTGAAGTCACATGCGTAACACTATTGCGATCCTTAACAGTACTGACAGTTTACAAGTGACCGTCAAGATTATTGTAATTGGGGATATTTTGGGGCTGGAACTGAAAAGGGGTATCTTCGGATGTCGGCGAAGGAGGGTCCTGAAAAGGAGCAACAGTTTTTCTGTATGCATACTCGTTAGATAGGGTGAGGGTTAGATGCAGGAATGTGTAGCTGAGAAGGTGGTTAACTGATTCACACTTGTAGACACATGCTCATACACAGCACACACATACACACATTCACTAATGCACATCCACTTGTTTAACTGCACACATACACACATACACACACATACACACACACACACACAAACACACACTCTTACACACCATATACATTGCTATATTTCGGCACCTGGGACTTGGGACATGCGCAACTAAACAGGGTACCACAGTTTTAGAACGGCAAAATTCGTCGTGCTCCTTTCTTCTTTTAACTAAATTCTGAGTCTGAAGAAGCTCAGCACAGTGCACAAGTTCTGTAGCACCTGCGAAGATCCTGAAATACTTAGTAGATTTTTAAACTTCAAATTTTGCCCGGGTAGCGCCGTTAGGCTACTCGTTTCAAATTTCAACTGCTGAGGGATTTTTTTGAGTTTTCAACAATACACACGGTCGTCCGGTCTTGATACCCAAACACTAGAGAGAATTACTAGAAGTTCGAGTCCACGTGAAAAAATCCCAGTTCTTACTGCGGATTGAACCCGGTACCTCTAGTACAATAGTCGGAACCATGTCTCTAGACCACGCAGCGCCCTCCGCGTCAAGAAAAACCTTTCAAACTTATACCATAGGATTTTAGAACCTTTTTTTTTATTGTGTTTCTTCTCAGATGCTTAGCTCTTATACTTTCTGCAATCTTTTATTTCTTTTTTCTAATTCCCGATTTTACCCCTCCATGAAATACGGTCCATGGAACAGTGTTCCCAAGAATCCATCTCAATACCGATATCATTCATGTCTTGCTTGCGCTCATCTGTATATCGTATAAGAGGTCGGCCTCAACATCTTCTATCAGTCTTTAATTCACCATAGAAACATTTTCTTATGGACTCCAGTTGTTCAGGTGTGACACGACCAAATGAACCTTCGTAGACTGAGCATTGGGAAACCCGTTATAATACCTGCTCTATCCAATACCTCAATGTTTGTGATCATGTCTTACCTGTTAATGCCAAGTACTTTTCATAGACCTACATGCGAGAGTAATAATAAGATTAACGTATTATATTCCAGAACCGGTATGCCTGAACGTGACTCTACGAGACACTGGTAGTGATCGCTCGGTTCATACGTTAACTTCCAATAGCAGTTACCCTCTTCAAGTGGTCAGCATGGAGCTGATCAAGCCACTGTCCTTTGTCCAATGCACCAAGTGGGTCAACTACTACTTCGAAGGCAACATGGTCCTGAGTAAAGGTGGATGCTGGGGAGAGTTTGAAGTTTGTTACCTGGAAAATGTTACTGTATTATCGGAGATTACGACTGAACCAGAAGGTATAGCATGCTATGTTTTTTCCCCCCTAACATTCAACATTACCTCGTCTGTTTATGATTCGGTAATTTTCTTACTCCAGAATTGCATCGGGTAGCATTACCTCATTTTTTCCAAAGCAACACATCATGTATAATAAGCTGTTCAATGAATCACATTCAACATTTATTTCATTCTCGTCTTTTTCGAAATTTGATCTCCTTATATCAATCTGTCTTGACAACTGTAAAAGTAACACACCCACGGCTTCTCTTAGTTTCAATTCAAAGTCTTCAGGTACTCCAAGAGTAAAATCTCCAGAACGAGAATCAGACAGGTAGAAACCCTGCACAACCTTTGGAATAGTAACAATCAATCAATCAGCAGTCCTTTACAGAACGTTGCTCTCTTCAAGGCAAGTCTGAATGTCTTTCTTTTTCTAGCCACTTCTGCAGCCCCGTGTGCTTGCATAGCCATTGCTTCTTAGGTGACAGGTATCCACATCTAAGAGGTGCGCCTCTGCGTTCTTTTCATGAAACTGCACTCTTCATCACCGTTTTCTCGTTTGACATGCCAATTATCTCAAATTTTCCTGAGAGGATGATGTTTTTTTAAAGCGCTTTTCTTTAAAAAAAAAGAATGTTTCTGTATCATTTCAGTTTAAAAGCTTTCATCAGTATAACAGTTATATTATGGAATCCAGGGGTTATCAAACAGGCGGCTGTAACTCACGCGTTGCGAACCTGCTTCGCAATCCTAAGGTACTCCGTCGATACCAGCTGCGGAGAATTTGGCAACAGACCATTGGTGTTGATTTCGAAAATTATATGGGAAGCCGACCGTTCATGTTTGTGGCAAACTACTTTACGTAAACTTGCCTTGAAAAAACTTTACAAATTAAAAAAAAATTGGGTTGGTTTTGCAAAAGATAGCTAACTTTAAGGGCAGGTGCAAACTGCTAAACGTAAAATATTGCCTTATAAAACCAAAAACCAAAAACACCTAACAAATGGCGGGGTTGGTTCTGCAACGTCCTGTAAAAGATGCTCAGCGAAGTATTTATACAAAGTTCCCGTGTGGGTTCCGCGGCCCCATTGAGGAGTTACACAAGATTAGACCCATTGCCTTCCCAACAAGCATGTCGTAAGAGTCGACTTCCTTTAACGTTGGAGTATATCTGCCCGAGGGGCAAGAAACAACCAGCGGCACTTAAATAAGCCAGTAAAGCGAATGTACACACACAACTCAGGCAGTGGCTCGAAGCAGAACTCCAATTGGACCAACAACCAGGACTTTCCGCCAGAGCTTACAGCCGGTGAACAAAGAAGGAGACGAACATACAAACAAACATTACTCTAATGGTTAATGTATGTTCTCCTTCTTCTTCTTAACGCTCATCAGCTGTAAACTCCGTCGGAAAATTCTAGGTGTTCGTCCATTTCTAGACTTAAGTCTTGTTCCCAGACTTGAGTTTTGTGTACACATCCTTTTTGTTGTTGTTGATTTCTCATCTCTCAGGCAGACCACTCAGACTTCAGAGAAAACATCCCTTATTAGTTCTCATGTAAGACATGCGTGTCAGGGAAAACCGGAATCCATATAGAGAATCGTTCTTATATTGAATTAAATCAATAAAAGCTTCCAGCCACACCTTTCTGACTCACCTGGGCTTTGATGTCCTCGACTGATATTTGTACAAGGTATTCAGTATGACTTGATCAACACCGGCTCCTCTGCTTTGACTTCTAAGAATATTTTCGGACACACTTGCAAGTTAGTGTCATTCTATGGGTCGGAGCATTTTTGAAAAATGTGCTAATAATAATAATGTAAGGTAAAGTTTATGCTGGTTGAATATCAGATATATGTTGTTAGACTCAAATGTTTACAGTCCAGTCAACACTTGATAGGTGATTTGGTCAACATCATTCCGACTGTCCGCGTGTCCTAGGACTTTCAACATTGTCTAGCTGGTACCCGCTTTAGGCTGTGCCGACCTGTGAGTCAAAGTAATTATTACTTCCAAATCCACCCCATGGGGATTTTAAACCTAAGACCTTTTCATCTAGCCTAAGGGTCGGAACCTTAAGGCCCACCCCATGGGACCCTATTCCCCAAAAAAATAAAAAATAAAAACTTCAACTTTTTAAAGGTGTTTAGGCTACCCCTTGTAACGTATATATGTAAATTCTCTTTGAAAGTATTTATCTATACACCACACTTCGTAATCGTTATCATGTCATCAATTTCCACTTCTGCTGTTAAGCGTTGTGGGGAGGAACATGTTTGCGATCCAATGCTTGATGGACAGCAATTGCTACGGTCATTCTGTGTCAATGTAGAAGCTCTTTAGTGTCATCAACCCATCTTCTCCTAGGGCGGCCTCTTGCTTTCATTTCAAATCATTCCATGTTTAGCGCCTGCGTCGATAGTTGTTCTGGTTGCATTCTTACTAAATTACCAAACACAACACATTGCTTCTAATATATTCTTATATTGATTTTCTGTTTAGGGCTGTTTTCACACATAGTTCGTTGTTTGGGACATAAAGAGTCACTAATTATTGTAAAATATGCTACCTCTCCACAGGTCAAACGTGCAGGTTCATTTCCTTGTCCAGTATCCAAAAGCGCCTGTTCGGCCTTATGGTCACCGATGTCAGGGGAGAGAATGTAGTCCTCAGAAGTGTGCAACTTGCAAGACAACTCTCTAAGACTCCCTGTGTTCTGAAAAGAACGTTTGACTATGAGGGTTCTTATGTTGAGTCTAGTGGCGGCTGTATCGGCATATTTCGGATTTGTTATGATATAGAAGATGTAAACTTTACTGCACGTAAGTACTTTTTTGTTTGTGGTCGTGGGGCTGAGTGGTCACGATGTCTGGTGTCCCCTCGAGTGCTCGAGATCCCGCGTTCAAGTCCCGGTGAAGGCTGGGATTTTTTCATGTGGACATCTAGTAGTTTCCCCTGGTCTCTGGGTAGTAAGATCAGACACCCCTGTGTATTCTTGCGCAGGTTAAAAAAAAAAAAAAAAACAAGGAAAAACAACAACCTTCGGCAGTTGTATGTCAAAAAGAGTAGCCTAACGGCGCTGCCCGGGCAAAAAATGTTGAGTTGAAAAATCTACCCATATTTCAGGATCCTCACCAGTGGAACGGAGTTCGTGCATTGCGCTGACATTCTTTAGGCTTAAGTTAAAAGTAGAAAGGAGCACTTATAGGTAACACCCGTTACCATGATGTTGATTCGTGGAATAAACATAAACATAATCTTTTTTGTTGGTGTTCCACACGTTTTTAAACCATGTGTTATATATATGGGCCACGGGTGTAGCGGATAGACGCTCAACTGTGGATCTGAGGGTCTTAGTTTGAAATCAGCAATGTCGGATTTTTTCATACGGACATTGGTTCCCAGGTCGACCGCGCTATAAATGTGTAACAGGTAAAGCTATGGGAAGTAAAGGAGGCCAGTGTGAAGTTGACCACATCATCTATTGAGTTTTCTGTTGTTGTTAGTACAAGTATACAGCGATATTGCAGCGGTTTTATACTAATGTTAATAGACCAGGCTTTGAGACACAAAAGAGTTCGTGTAAAAGTAAACACCAGAAAACGCCTAGACTTCTTTTACTGCTGAGACAGAAGAGCTCGCCTTGCAGTGACTTCCAAATTGACTTTCCATCTGTTGCTGTTTCAGTGTGAAGACTTTCTTGTAAAAAACCTTGTGACTGTAGTACGCTATCAGCGGTCAACTAAGTCAAAGTTAGTCTGTCTGAAGTAGTTTTAGACGACCATACTGAATCACTACCAGGGCTGTAGGTCTTATTGTCAAGCTTGCCTTTGAGGAGACTAAACAATGCGAATGAGAATCAGTGGTGGCTGGTCCAGACACCTAAACAACAGATGAAGCTGAAGTATCACCAACATAAGATGAGTTATCATCAATACACTCAGGACGTAACTCCAGTGTCTAGCACATAACCATTGTCTAGATCGTTAATATACCTAAACAATTCTTTTCTATAGTTTATTGCAATATAATTGACAAAACTGAACTTGTTGTTGAGTCCATTTCACTTGAGGCATTACTTCTGTCAAAGTTGAGTAAAAAAAAAAAAATATTCATTTTTATTTAAAAGCAAGGGCCAGCGGGCATTGACCCTTCTCCTTTAACTACTTAAGCTGGAAGTGTTAATTTCTTTTCTTGGGATCTCAGAGAAGCAAACCAGATGTTTTGTCAGAGGCGCGGGCTGGAAGACCACTTAAACACAAGTTCAGAAAGAGACAGTCGTTATTTTTGGTCCTAATATGAACAAGAGGAAACAGGAACGTGGTGTGACCACTGAAAAGATATATGGAAAGAGAGACAGGGGAAGACAACAAGAGGCGATTCGTGACAGCCTTTTATCATGACACGAAGGGGTGTCAACACATGAACTATTCCATGTTGTTGAACAAAAATTCGGTTTGCGGAGAGGCATGATCGCCCATGCCCATTAACAAGGCAGCTGATAATGATTATATATATATATATATACTCACACACACCCACACACACACGCACACACCCACACACACACACACACACCCACACACCCACACCCACACCCACACACACACGCACACACCCACACACACACACACACACCCACACACCCACACCCACACCCACACACACACACACACACACCCACACACACACACCCACACCCACACACCCACACCCACACCCACACACACACACACACCCACACACACACACACACACCCACACACACGCACACACATTAAACCGTCTTCCGAAGAAATCAAACCACAGTACGTCAAGGATTGTGAAATTGCGAAACGAATTCTTCTAACTCTCTGTATGTTAATAACACCGTTTGAATTACATCAACTAAACAGGAACGACAGAAAATAGCATCAAATGCAAGAATCCTGTCAAGACAAAGGAGAATAGCGTAGTTTGAAGCTAAACACATTTTTGCAAACCGATCGGCATTGGATGAGTGGTGTGATCAGCATCACGCCAGCGGCATTTACTTCCCATATATTCATTCTTCGCTTGATCTGTCGACGTCATAACATGAAGTGAAAGATGAATTAAAGAAGTTGACTGTAGAAAAGCTCAAGCAAAGTCTGAATATTACAAAATGAAAAACGATCTATGCAATCTTTCTTTGTCAGTTGAGACGAGAAAGAGAATTTCTATCAACTATATATATTCTATTCTGATATACAAAAGTAAGTCATAGACAGTTGGTCGATTAGTGAAAAATTATTTGGAAGCTGCGGAGATGTGGTTTTATAGACGAATGATGAGAATATCTTGGACCGATAAAAAGGGTAACGAAGATGTCTTGAAAGAAACTGACTCGGAAAGAGAACTGCTGCCCACATCAGAAATAGATAATCTACATTCTTTGGCCGTGTCATGGGAAGAAACTGGAGTATGCCATGACAGAGGGAATGTTGGACAGAAAGAGAGGAAGAGGTAGACCGAGAGAGAAGATGTTGGGACATTTTGAGATCATGGAATAGAAGATCATCTATGTCAGAACTGATGGAAAGTTAATGAAACAAAAGGTTGTGGATAGACATAACTACCAACTCCACACGGTATGGACTATTAAAAAAAAAACAGGTGTCGAACTACTATCGAAACAAATTCGAACCCAAGACGTCTGGGCCGCAAGGTGAACTTATCGACTTATAAAAAATATCAGAAACCGTAATTCATAAAAGAGGTAACAGATTATTCTGAAATCGAGTAAAACAAGAGGAGAAGTAAAGTAAATATCGAAAACACACATTTAAAGTCAGTTTTCTATAGATAGAAAGGGGAAGGGTGGAAAAGGAGGGGGGGGGGGGTGGGGGGGGGGGGGTTGCGTGGTCTCGAGGCATGATGTCCGCCTTGAATGCTAGAGGTCCCGGGTTCGGGTTCCAGTAAGGGCTGGGATTTTTTTCAAGTGGACTTCTAGTAATTTCCCCTGGTCTCTAGTTACTAAGACTGGACACCAGTGTGTATTTTTGCGTACGTAACAAACCACTTGGTAGTTGAAAATCGAAAAGAGTAGCCTAACGGCGCTGCTTTGGAAAAATTTGGAGTTAAAAATCCACCCAATATAGTTTCAGGATTCTCGGAGTCCGTGCAATGCGCTGAGCTATTTCGGACACAAACTTGAGATAGAAGTAGAAAGGGACACTTACGGGTTACTACTCTTATGCCATGATGTTGCTCGGTTGTTCAAATTTCAAACCTCAATAGGTTATGGGGCAGATGGCTCAACTGTTAAGACCGCTGGGCTCTCGAAGGTTATACCTGGTTTCGAACTCTCGGTACAGTTTTGGATTTTTGTTTGTTAAGTCGGGCTGAAAATAAATTCCTAATTTGCACAGTCCATGAGGACAGCATTAACTGTGCGACCATAAATGCTCACACTCAAGGACCCCACACTTAGTTCTCAGAAGTTGTTTGAGGCAGTCATAGCAGTGTTTTTAAAAGGCAGGCTTTCAGCATATTTTAATGCTAAAAACTATGTAAATCTTGTCTAAATCAAACAGTCGAAGGTGAAACTTGTGACAGAGAGATCGCCATGTTCAGCTACATATCAGAATCTGACAAGTACAAGCTCACAGTCAAAGACCGCACTGTGATTATCCGAGCTATGATTCTGGTAGAGCAGATTTCTGAGATCGCCTGTGTTTTTGGAGATTCCTACTTTTTTAATGGATCCACTCTCTACGCCAAAGACGGCTGCAAGGGCATCTTCAGGATTTGCTATGTCGCCAAGGAAGATCAAAAAGTGGCTCCGACACTGGGAGTTACACCTACAGGTAAGCGTGATATAGTCAGTTCCAGAAGTTGTAACACATTTTAAAAATTTATAACTAAGTAGCTGTTATGTGTAAGTAATTAAAATTTGTGTGTAAGTTGTTGACATTTGACATGCAGCCTGTTAATAATCACCTGTCTGTGAGAATTATTGAATTCTTCTTTTAAATTGTAACCAACATCTAGTTTTCATTTTAAATTTTCTATATACATATATCAAACAGACACCGATTTAGAGCAAATAGCCAGCATGCTTACAGTCAACTGAGCAACGGACAATTTTCAAAACATTACCGCGTTTCATACACGTTACAATATAAGGTGGTCATCTAAAGCTTTAGTCTCCCGTGAGGTGTACATTTTTATTGAATGCGAGATATGCTATCAAAAAAATTACTACACATCGCTGCACATGTGAACTGATTTCTAAACAATCTACACGCGTGTGTCAATTATTACCTGTTCTATTGTTTATGACTACAAAAATTATTAGTCTAAGAAAGATCAAAGAATTTCGCTGCTTTAAGGAAACAGCCCGTTACGTACAACTGAACATTTCAACATCATAAGGACATTGGAAATATAAGGCCAAATGCAAAACATTCATGTTAATCCGTTTAGGAGATTTCGAGGTGACTTGTAAAGTGTGAGGGTACAACTTTTAAAATGCACTATAGTTTGTAATAAGACACTCGAAGTAGCGATTTTTGATAAAAGTAATAGTTATAACAGAGACTTTGTAAGTGGTCACTTTTGGTAATTGTGTTTGTTAAAATATCTTCTTATTCTTTGCTTTCCCAACGGTAACGCCCGGCTCTCTAGCGTAGTTGGCTAAACAGGATTGCGCGGAGATCGGGTGACGAACTCCT
The DNA here is from genome assembly GCA_905116865.2 of Candidula unifasciata. Classification (NCBI taxonomy): domain Eukaryota; kingdom Metazoa; phylum Mollusca; class Gastropoda; order Stylommatophora; family Geomitridae; genus Candidula; species Candidula unifasciata. Next base: position 613,794 of record CAJHNH020003323.1, on the reverse strand, counting down.
TGTGGTCCGGGTTCACTCCCGGGGGTAGGCAGGAAAGCCATATTTCTTCCAGATCTGAATGGAATCAAGGCCGAAAGGTTGCGATATCCATAATACCGAGCCTAAGGGTTATCAACTCATGGCGTCTGGATACCAAAACAAACAAACATCACCGGCGGTAAACTCCGACAGAAAGTTCTGTTTCTTTGTTCACTTATGGACTTAAGTGTTGTTCCAAAACTTGATTTTTGCATGTACCGATATGTCTTATTTGTTTGCCGACTGGTGGTACCTAGCCTCTCCGGCAAATGCACTCCGACTGTGAATGAAACCTCTAATTAGTCGACTCTTACGACATTCGTTTAGGTTGGTCTATTCTTGTGTTCCATCCATAAAGATATCCTCTATCGTGAATTACAGAGAGGTACAAGATGTCTAAACCTAACTCTACTAAGGTATACAGATGTGTACAAGCGGCATGTAAATGATACAGGTATTGATACACCTTTTGATAGCGCTGGTTTAGAGAACGATTAAATCCTGGGCACCGTCTTAAATTTTCCCGCCAGCGATAGATGCCCCGGATTACTTTCCCGTTCAAAATGTATGAAGGGTCTGCTGTAAAATATTAATTTATGCATCGAACAGTGAACATCTGAGCATCTGTTTAGTAGTCCAATCGTTTTAAAATCCCATGCTACTTAAATTATACAGAGACCCCAGAAGCCACGACTCTGGTATCTACTACTCCAGTAATCACGATTCCAGAAACTACTACTCAAGTAACCACGACTCCAGAAACTACTACTCAAGTAACCACGACTCCGGTAACTACAACTCCAGTAACCACGAGCCCAGTAATCACGGCTGCAGCAACCACAACTCCAGTAACCATGAGTTTGAATATTCCAACAGATGGTATGTATCCCATTTATCAATGTAGTTTAAATTAGGCATTCTTCCATGTAGCGAATTAGTAAACAAGAACCTTAAGATCGCTGAGATGGGCTTTTATAGAAGAATGTTTAACATTTCATTGGCAGCCTATATTAGTAACTTTAAAGCGACAGTCACAGCAAGACCCGCCCACGTTAAGAAATGTCTTCCACCATTAATGAATGGGATTTTAGGACCGTTCTATTCTTTAGGACTACAACAATTATTAGTCTCAAAAAAAAAAAAAAAAAAAAAATCAAATAAATTCGCTGTTTAGGAAAATAGAAGATCATATGCAACTGCAAATTTCAAAATCCCGTGAATTGAAGATGTTTTATTGTATGTGGGATAGGCTATCGAAATATTCACCACGCATCGCTGCACACATGAATAGACTAATCTTTACTTCCAAGGGGTTCCATGCTCACTTCCTAGGGGCTTAATG
>CAJHNH020003323.1:559934-607434 GCA_905116865.2 Candidula unifasciata | reverse complement strand
CAAAACATTGCACATTGTCAGTGGAAATTGGGGAGCTTTCCCCACAATCGTCGAAGGTCATACTTTTTGAGGTGTATCAGTACGCTTCCGGGGCTTGGGGGATGCAAAGGGAATTCAAAGTCGTTGGAATCAGCTCCCAAAAACGACGACGCGGCACCCTATGGTAAAAATTTTTTGTCTCTTTGCGTGTTTTTATGTTGTTGTTTTTATCGATCCGTGGCGCTGAGTTTTTCCCTTTGGCCCGGCCCTGTGTGGAAATTTTTGGTTTTTACAAACTGTTTTTTTCCTTCGTAAATGTGTTCCCCCTTGTTGGTCCGAAGGGAGAGCATTCTTTAGTCTCGCTGAGTTTTCGGGACTAAAAGAGTGAGGTGACATTTGTAGGGGTGTTACAAGCTGGGACCTTGGGGAGTGTTGTGGTGTTTTGTTAGGGTCCCTTGGGGGGTATTGCTTTTAAATTGAGAGGTGGCCTGGGCCTTTTTTGTTAGAGGTTAGTTTTCTTAGGGTCAAGGGGCCAGCAATGTTTAAACCCCTTTTTTCCCGGCCCCTCTTTTCCCAAGTCTCTTGTTAATGTTTATAAGTGTTTTTTTTTGGGCTGGGGTTGTCGTTAGGTGGTTTTTCTGTGTTTCTCCTTTTTTTTGCCCCTCATCATCTTCATTCCCGGGTGCTGGAGTGGCCTGGGAAACAAAAGCTCACTATTTGATGTTTTAGGGTAAAAAGGGCAGCATCCGGATTACTTTGGGTATTCATTTTGCAAGGTACGCCCTCCGGCTTTAAAGGGGACTTGTCTGTGAAAATGACAACTTTTGGGCCTTTGAAGGGTAAAACTTACGCTTTGGGGTTACTCTGTTCGGTGAAAATTTTTTCGGCTTTATAATTTTAGAAAACGGGAACATTTCTCAAAGATGTGCAAGCAGAAATAATATAAGCAACACCTATACCAAAGGAAAGCAAAATATTGACTGGTATAAATGGAATATATTTAAACCCAAACATAAGATAGTTTATTCTCCAAAAAAAAGGGGGCCGATGGGAATAAGAACTCCGGGGGCCCTCCCAAACAAAATAGACTATGAAAACNTTTCCCTTTTTCTTTTCTTTTTTTCCTTTTTCTTTTTTTTCCCCCTTTTTTTTTTTTCCTTTTCTTTTTTTTTCCCCGTTTTTCCCCCCTTTTTTTTTTTTTTTTTTTTTTCCTTTTTTCTTTTTTTTTTTTTTTTTAAAAAAATTCTTTTTTTTTTTTTTCCCCCCCCTTTTCCCTTTTTTTTTCTTTTTTTTCCTCTTTTCCCCCCTTTTCCCTTTTTTTTTCCCTTTTTCCCCCCTTTTTTTCTTTTTTTTTCTTCTTTTCTTTCTTCCTTTTTTCCTTTCTTCCCCTTTCCTTCTTTTCTTTTCTTCTTTTTTCCTTTTCCCCCCCTTTTCTTTTTTTTCTTTTTTTTTCTTTTTCTTTCTTTTTTTTCCCTTTTTTCCCCCCCTTTTTTTTTTTTTTTTTTTTTTTTTTTCTTTTTTTCCCCTTTTTTTTTTTTTTTTTTTTTTTTTTTTCCCCAGATGGGGTTCAGGTTTGTTAATTTTCCCTGATGGTGTCGCATCTTTTCTTGTCACACTAGCAACCCTCCTCAGACATTTGATCTCTGTTGTTACTATCCTCAGCTCATTAGTTTTAGTAATGGCCCATGTTTGGCACTCATCATCAGGTGCCTAGCCGACTGGCGTGTGAGATCATGCCTCTCCATAATCTGCAATCTCCTGCAGCATGTATCAGTTCGTGTGCCGACATACCTCCATGCCATGCAACAAGACTGTCAAGCATCTTCTCTCGTTGTCTTCCTCTATCCCTCCTTCCTCAGATCTTTCCAGTGGTCACAACATGTTCTATTTTCCCTCTTCTCATAACATGGCCGAAAAACGATGACTGTCTCTTTCTGATATCTGTCATCAGTTGCCTTCGGGCTTCCACCTCTTTCAAAACCTCTTGGTTGCTATTTTTGGCTGTCCAATGTATTCTAAGTATTCTTCTGTAAAACCACATCTCTGAGTCCTCTAGAAATTGTTTGGCCTGCCTACCGATTGTCCAGGATTCACAGCCATATGTTAAAACTGGATGAATGTAGCAAGCAAGAATTCTTTTTCTAACTCTCAATGACAAGGATATATTGCACAAGATGTTTTTCATTTAAAAAAATGCAGTTTTTGCCTGTCCTATTCTGTTTCTTATCTCAGTTATGCATCTTCCATCTGATGTTATCCATGTGCCCAGATACTTAAATTTCTGTACTTGTCCTAAAATAATACCATCGACTTTTATTACACATTTAGGAATAATTCGTTTCTTTGATACCACCATTACTTCTGTCTTCCCGTTATTCAAACTGAGGCCTATTCTTTCACTTTCTAACACTACAATGTCTATCATTTCCTGTAGTTCTTTCTGACTTGTTGCTATCAAGACTGTGTTATCAGCATAACGTAAATTGTTTATATTGTGCCCACCAACCACAATTCCTCCAGGCATATCAATTAAAGATCTCATTATATATTTACTGTATATTGAAAACAAATCGGATGACAGTACACATCCTTGTCGTATGCCCCTTTTTATGCCTTCAAATGTACCTAAACAGTTGTTAATTCTTATAGCTGCTGTTTGCTGCCAAACATATTCTTTATTATTCGTAGATCTTTCCCATCAATGTTTAATTTTTCTAACAGTTTGATTACTTCTTCATGCTTCACCCAGTCAAATGCTTTTGTATAGTCTATGAAGCATAAGTACAAATCAGTCTTCACTTCTATAGCTCTTTCTGACAATGTCCTTAGGTTGTATATGGCATTGCTTGTACCTTTTCCTTCTACAAATCCACATTGTCCATTGCTGATTTCTGGTTTAATTTTGTTTCTTATTTTTCTCATAATTATTGTCGGTAAAATCTTAGTCATGTGACTGATAAGACTTTTTGTGCAATGGTCTTCACATATTATAGTGCCTGGTTTCTTTGGCAGAGCTTTAAATCTGGATTTTTAAAAGTCATTTGGAATATACCCACTATTATAAATATCATTTAAAAGTTTAGTTATTATTTCAATTCCGAAATTTCCGAGTGCTTCGATTTCTTCCACTGAGATATTGTCTGGCCCGGGTGCTTTTCCTTTCTTTATATGATGTATTGCATCCTCAACTTCTGCAGTCATTATTGGTGGACCATCATTGTTGGTCTGCAGTTCTGCATCTGGTCTATTATCATCATACAATTCCCCTATATACTCTGTCCATCTGTTAATTGTATTACTATGTCCCGTTGATAAGTCACCATCTGTTTGGCACTAGTAGCACTGATTCAATGAACATGCTTAAGAAGATAAGAGACGTGAGGTGTTCGAAGACAACAGTCGGAGTCTCTGAGAAAATCCTTGTCTGCAAGAAATAAGTTTCAGATGTTCTAGGACACTCTGAGGTAAAAAAAAAAAAAGAATGAACGAGAGGACTTTCTTGATGGTTGGTTCACGTTTGACACAGAAAAAGCAATGTTCCCAATTATTTCAGAGAGGCAAAACAAGCAAATGATTTAGAAGACGACAGTGAATAGGCAACTTTAACAAAAACTACAGGACTTCATATCAAAAGAGGTATCGTCAGACAGGAACTAGGTAAGATAGGCAAATAAAAATAGTATGCCAACACAGAACGGGTGTTATCAGTCCCCACACGCTGTGAGACATACTGGAAATAAGATACAAACGCTCATGGGGTTGTCTGATGCGAGATGGGGATGATCGGTCTGTTAAATAACTAAATATCTACGACGAAATAATGGATACCCGCAACCGATGCAAATACCATGGGTATCGCTGGAAGCGACTGTCTTTTCCGGCAGAAGCGGGTTGTGGGGCGGCATTATCTCCAGCAGCATTTCAACAACAACAACAACCACAACGATAACAACATCATCAAAAACTCAGAATAGAAAGGGTTTTGAACTAAATCCGCATATGTATGTTATGGCAATTCTTCTCTTATTGGGTCCGTAGCCATCAGCAGTTATACTAAAGTTTGGCCATGTTGGGTCCAAGAATAACTTGTGCCAAGCATGTTGTAATCAACTATCTGCGTACCCATAAATGCCAGTTTTTCACTTGCAGATTAAAGGACTGGGTTTTTATAACTTGTGTAAGACGAAAATGAAAACAATAACCTATTTAATCAGGCGACACTTGGTAATTATGTAGCTAAATTTGAAATCTAACACTAACTGTCGTGTGGATACTGGTCAGAATGCAGTAAGTAAAATATGAGCTAATTTTTTTTCCCTGAGTAGGCATCTATTATCATTAGTCCCCGGGCAGCACAATTTTTTTTTAGCTCGAATTTGTGATTTATCGGTCCTTTGGAATTTGTCTTAACAAGCTTTTGTTGTATAGGTTAGTTAGTAAGTCGACAGATTATCCTCAATGCACATAAACCATTTAACCCATAGGTACTCAGAACCCCTCCTCAGTAAATCCCACAGCTTGTAGTAGCTGACGACACCAGTCCTGTGTTGGTTTCATATTCTTTTGGCTTCCTGCGTAGTGCTCTTGTCTGGCCACATCCCTTTTATCCTGTTGTTCTTGCAGTTTGGTCATTGTTGCAGATTCACAGTCATCACGTGGTTCTAGGCATGTTCGTCGGCCACTGTAGCTTGACCTTCAAGCCTATGGGTTTGCTTATTTCCATGCATGCCTGTGTACCCCAACACAAATTCATATTCATAACTGATATGCGTCGGCCATGACCGCCTCAAAGACTCAAACCTTCAGGCCTAGCCCATTTCTTTTTTCCTGAGCCTACTTATTGAGTCGCAGAGAAAACATACCCAGGTAAAGGTTTGCGTCTCCAGCCATGTTGTTGCTTTGGTCACTGCCCTGACCTCCATAGTCTGACTATTTGTAGTCAAGGTAAAAGCGCCAGCATCTTGTTTCACAATTCTAACTCCACCGGAGCCGTAAAAGCCCATGAGCCTCTCACATGCCAACCCCAAGGCCATCTGTGTAAATGACAGAACCCCCCCCCCTCTCTAGAGAATTCTCGAAAATCAAGGCCTGCACTTTAACCTTCACAGGGATTGAACATTTTTGTCTGTTATTTTCTGACTAGCCGGATGCAAACAGAAAAGGTCCTACATCACTCTGTTGTATCTTGTGCCCATTCCTTACAAGGTTCTATGTCAACGAAAGAGCTCAACTGGCCAAAAATGTCATCTGACCTGCCAATCCACGATTTTCCTCTTTCTAACGTGATGCCCTTCTCTTTCTTAAATTCATTATACAGCAGGTGTCATTCGTCAGCGTTTACTCTGGGGTAAGCTGGTGGTCGGCAAATTTGTATTCCGTGGTCCATGTTTGAAAAATCAAGAAGGTAGCGCATCGCCCAACATGCTGTATCATTTGTACACCCAAGTATAATACGCACAGCCCCGTTCTCTGTCCCTTCCATCCACTCCAACTGCTTATGACTGAGAGCCAGGAGCGCAATCACAATCTTAAAAACAGACAGGGCGATACACTTATATTAAAAAAAAAACACACACATAAATAACACTGCTCACAGTCTGCTGCAGCCACCACTCTTATCGCAGCCAAGCCCGCTTGGCTTTTATTATCACCTGGTCTATGTGCTGAGTATAAAGCCAGGCTACGATCAAATCCTATCCCAGGGTTATTTATTGATTGCATTCTTTCCACATTTTATGAGTATAGACTTACAGATGGCGTTCAGAAATTGACAGTGTGGTTATTTAAAAAGAACCAAGTCATTGCTGCCTTTTTTTGGACTGAGCAGTGCCTCTCAATTGATTCCATCGAATATGCTCTAATCAATCTCACTGTCAGCCATTCTCAGATTGAAAGACTTAAGAAGGTGCAAAAAGATGCAATGTGCATTATTCTGGGGGTGCGCTGGAGCCAATATTTGTTTAGCAGTAAGTTACAATCTTGGCTTCGCTATCATGAACTACAGGGTCAAGATCTGCAGGGATCGTGCACACCTCAAGATAAGCTCAGATCTGAAGCACCATATGCACCACATGCTTTTCAGGATAAGGGGCAAAAGACTTAAAAAGGGGCAATTCATGGCTGGGTAGGGCAGAGGATGATATCATGCAGGTCTGCAGTCTTACAGACATCCTTCTAAGTGAAGAATGGATACCAGCGTCTAAAGCGCCCAATCACACATTTGTCACGCTTGATAGGAACTGTCAAGAGCAGAATCAAGACTAAATTCCAAAAGTAAAAGAACAACCGAACCTTTCACCGGAGTTTACAGCAGGTGAACACAAAGAAGCAGATGATATACATGTTTGTATTTTTTACTTTTATAACTTAGTCTGATAATCACAAACGTTGCTAAATTATGTATTACTCCAACATGAACAGAATCCGGCCAACAATGCGAGAATATCAAACTAACGAGTACCCCGAAGCTGCCAGTAAAGAAAACTTTTATCGACTCTGAAGGCAATCCATTGCACATTGTCAGTGTGAAACTTGTGGAGCAGCTTTCCCAGACGAAGTGCGTTGAAGGTCATACGTTCGAGGTGTATCAGTACGCGTTCCGTGTCCTTGGAGGATGCAAGGCAGTATTCAAAGTCTGTTTGGAATCAGCAGTCCAAGAAACGACGACGACGGCTACCACTACTGGTAAAATTATATGTCTGTTCGTCGCTGTTGTTATGTTGTTGTTGTTGTTATCGATCCAGTGGCGCATGAGCTTTTGCCCTTTGGCCCAGTGCCATGTAGTGGAATTTGCATGTTTTCACAAGCTGTTCTTTTCCTTCGTACAAGGTGTTCCACTTTTCTGGTCTCAAAGGGAGTAGCATTCTTCTAGTCTCGCTGAGTTTTCGGCACTTAAAAAGATGGTGAACAGTTTCGTATGGGTAGTTACATATCTGGCACTCTGGGGGGGGGGGGAAGGGGGGGGGGGGTGTTGTGGCTGTATTCTGTTTAGATGTCCACTGAGTGGAGTATGTTGCGTTCTAAGTCTGGAGATGGTTGTCTGGTCCCTTCTTGTTAGATGGTTAATGCTGTCATTAGGATCAGGGTCAGCCATGTGTCTATAAACCTCTCTTCCAGTGACTCCCATGGCCCATCTGTTCAGCCAAGTCTCTTTGTTTATAGCTCTTATAAGTGTTTTTGCTGTCTGTAGGGTTGTCGCTGTATGTGGCTGTTCTTGTGTTGCTCCTTTCTTTGCCAGTCTATCAGCTCTGTCATAACCTAGTGTGCTGGAGTGGCCTGGAATCAACTGCATCACTATTCTGATGTTGTATGAGGTAATAAGCTGATCAGCATCCAGGATTATCTTGGCTATGTCAGTTCTGCAGCGTTCACTGCCCTCCAGAGCTTGAAGGGCAGACATTGAATCTGTGAAGATGACAATATTTTGGGCCTTCGAAGGGTAAACATCCATTACAGTCTTTAGGTGGTATACTGCTGTTTCGAGTGCAATTATTTCGGCTTCATAATTTGAGAACAATGGAGAACAATTACTCAATGTATGTGCAGAGCATGAACTAATTATCAGCAACACGCTATACCAACATAAGAGAAGCAAGATATAGACCTTGTATAAATGGAATAATATTAACCAAGCATCACAGATAGATTTTATTCTCACAAAAAAGAGCGACAGATGGAGAATAAAGAACTCCAGGGCCATCCCAAATGCAATAATAGACTATGACCATAGACCTGTAGTACTTTGGCTCTATAAACCAACAAGAATTTGCATTGATAAAACACCACAGCTAATGAATCAGATAGCCATAGAGAAACTAAAAGACAAATATGTGGCAATTCAAGTTGAGGAAACAGTTAAAAACACCTTCAGTACTCTAGAGAGAGAAAATGACATAGAAGAAGAGTGGCAAATTTTTAAAACCTGCATCCTGAATGTAATGACAGAAAAGTGCGGACTCCGAAAGCCAAGAAGGCACATGAAACAAACAGCATGCTGGAATGAAGAAGTTAAAATTTCTATCAAAGAAAAGAAGAAATATTTTCATCAGTGGCAAAAGTCCAAATTAGATGAGGACTACATCAAATATAGAAAAGCAAGAGCAAAGAGCAAGAGGAAAGTAAATTCAGCAAAATCAGAATCATGGGCAAACTACGGAGAACAACTAGCAAGGCTATGCACTGATTCACCGGGTCAGTTCTACCGAAGCATCAAGGCTATGAGACTGAGAGAGGAGAAATTTAACCCATCAAAGATCATAAACAGCAAGGCTAAAAAATCACTCACCAAATCCCAAGATGTTAAAAGAAGATGGCAAGAATATTTTTCTGAATTACTGAATAGTGGACCACAAGAACTAGTGTCTAATAAAATAAAATTTGGACAAGAACAAGAACCTAATATATTAGAATCTGAAGTTGAAAAGATCCTAGAGCAAAGCAAAAGAAACAAAGCGGCCGGAACAGATGGTATTACAACATATTACTTGCATGTAAGGCAACAGCAGTAAAATGACTGACAAGAATATTCAATTTGGCCTGGGAGGAAATGAAAGTTCCCGTTGACTGGCAGAGAGCAATTATAGTTCCCATATGGATAAAGATAGGTGAAAAACGAGATTGTGAAACATACAGAGGTGTATCTTTACAAAGCCATGTAGGAAAGATGTTTGCAAAAATATTATAACGAAGAGCGAGTGTGATATTAGAACCTCAATTAAGTAACAACCAGTTTGGATTTAGAAAAGGTAAGAGCTGCACTGATGCAATATTTACTCTTCGGCAAATTTGTGAACAGACAATCGAAAATAATAAACACCAGAATCTTATATTCATTGATCAAGAGAAGGCTTTTGACAGGGTTAACAGAAATAAACTATGGAACATTCTTGAAGAATATGGTGTACCGGGTCAATTATTGGGAAACATAATGGCTCTCTATCAAAATAGCCAGAGCGCTGTAAGAACAACGGAAGGTATGACAGACTGGTTCCCCATTACATCAGGAGTACGACAAGGATGTGTCCTATCACCCCTACTCTTCATCACATATATGGTTACAATTGCACAGGAGTTAAACCAAAACACAGATATTATAAATCAACTACTCTTTGCAGATGACCAATGTTTGTTACAAGAAGAAGAACAAAAACTACAACAACATGTTGATTCATTGCTCCCTAACTGTACACAATTTGACATGAAAATAAACACCTCAAAAACTGAAGTAATGACCATAGGAAAGAAACACAGTAATGTAAACATAAAGATCAATGACATACAATTAGAACAAGTTCAAGAATTCAAGTACTTAGGATGCATATTTACAGAAGATGGAAGACTCGATAAAGAGATACAGGCTAGAATTCAAAAAGCCAATGCAGTCAACTACCAACTGGCCCCACTTCTTCGTCATCCAAAGATCTCGTTACCAGCCAAACAACGGTTGATCAACAGCATTTTCATCCCTATGTTGTGTTATCAGTGCCAGACGTAGACAATGAACAAATCACATATGCAAAAAATAACTACGTGTGAAATGCGATGTCTCCGAAGAGTCACCAACAATACACGAAGAGACAGAGTCACAAACGTCAGCAATAAAGACAAAGTTGGAACAAGAGCATGCATGGAACATATTGAAAGACAGAGAATGAAGTGGTTTGACCTTTTAGTAAAAATGCAACCAGATCAGATTGCCTATAAGGCCTTTTACAGTAGAACAAGAAAGACCAGAGGAAGACCCAGGAAAAAATGGATAGATGGAGTAGCTGAATACGGCCAGAAGATCCAGAAAACTGTCACTCAAATCACGCGAGAGGCACAAAACAAATATTTTAAACCACGACACTGGGCTGCAACCCGGTAAAAGTGAAGAAGACAATATTGATAGATAATTTGAGCAGAATTCCCCGCCTGCATCAAAAATCTCTTCAGCAGATTCATCGGGATAACCTTTGTAGATTCCGTAATCTGCTTTAATGGTAGCTTTAAATGCAGATCCATCAGTATAAACATGTATCCATTCTTGGGGGTAAGAATCAACGGTCTTTAGCGATAACTTCATAACAGCGGTATAGTCGGACTGTTTGGTTTCCTCGCCTACCAATTTAATTCGGACTTCTGGAGCTTTAAAGCGAGCATGTAGTGGTAGGTTTCTTGCAAAATTCTGAATGCCTTGTCGTCTTTCTGTGAGGTGGTATCTGTCTTGAATTTCATGAACACAGTGTAAAATTGATTTGTGCTTTATTTTTTGTATTCCAAGTTTTCTACAACGTGTCTATTACGATGGCTACGATTCATACTAACGCATCGCTTAATAAATTTCTAAAGTGGCTTTTTCTCTTCGCAACCCAAGGGGTTCCACATCTGTATGGATTTCACATGCAGCAGTTTGTGTAGACCGCATAGCTCCGAAGATTAATCAGAGGGCATTATTTTGAACTCTGTCAAGAGTCTCTAGATTAGTTTTGGAGCAGGTTGTAAGCAGTGAGTTGTTGTACTCTATCACCGAGTGAACATATATAAGATGTAAGCCCCTCATTCGTCACGCTTGATAGGAACTGTCGGGAGCAGAATCAAGACTAAAATCCAAAAGTAAAAGAACAGCCGAACCTTTCACCGAAGTTTACAGCAGGTGATCACAAAGAAGCAGATGATATACATGTTTGTATTTTTCACTTTAATAACTTATTTTGATATTCACAAACGTTGCTTAATTATGTATTACTCCAACATGAACAGAATCCGGCCAACAATGCGAGAATATCAAACTAACGAGTACCCCGAAGCTGCCAGTAAAGAAAACTTTCATCGACTCTGAAGGCAATCCATTGCACATTGTCAGTGTGAAACTTGTGGAGCAGCTTTCCCAGACGAAGTGCGTTGAAGGTCATACGTTCGAGGTGTATCAGTACGCGTTCCGTGTGCTTGGTGGATGCAAGGCCGTATTCAAAGTCTGTTTGGAATCAGCAGTCCAAGAAACGACGACGACGGCTACCACTACTGGTAAAATTATATGTCTGTTCGTCACCAGTTTGTAACAGCTTGTCTGTCTACCAAGGCCCGATTAACCAATAAGCACACTAAGTACGTGCTTGGGGCATCACAAAGGGAGGGGTACTACACATATTTTCAAGAGCCTTGCAGCTGTTTATTTTTTCAGCTGGTGAATATTAACAAATGCGACTAGAGGTACAATGCAACAAGACAAGCTAAATGCCATATCTCTGTTAAGTAGACAAGCAGATGAGTTACATAAGGTTAGATTTGAGGATATGATCAGTGAATTTGAAATTTTAAACAAAATGTAGGAGAAACATTTTCAAAGATTAAAAAAAAAAAAAGAGCAAGAGTAGACATTTTTTCTAGGCTATCCTCTGAATTTCGGGCACTAAAAATAGCGGCCGCAAAATATCCTTTTGAGCCACAGTCACGTGTCAATTGCGCACTTCCGGTGACTTAATTTGCTGTTCTCCGACGGTTTTCTGGCGACTATCGCCACCGCCACGATTCCCTCACGCCGCTAACGCGGCGTGGATTGGGGCTAAACTAGATGACTAGGACCCATTCTGTTTTAAATGACCAAACCATTCGATCTTCTGTTTCTCAATGAAATTGTTTCATGGTTTTGTTCCTACAGTCTGTCTGATAATATCATTTCTTGCTTTGTCTCGGATGTTTAAGTTGACGGCTTTTCTCAGGCATCTTATTTTACAGGTGTTAATTTTACGTAGATTAGCGCCCGTCTCTCTAGCGTAGTTGGCTAAACCAGATTGCTGGATGAGCGGGTTACGAACTCCTTGTGGTCCGGGTTCACTCCCGTGGGTGGGCAAAAAAGCCACATTTCTCCCAGATTTACGGTATTTAAAATAAAGTCGAGGCCGAAAGGTTGCGATATCCATAATATTCAGCCTAAGGGTTAACAACTTTTGGCTTCTGGATACTAAAACAAAAAAACAAAAAAACGTAGATTAGCCTTTGATAATGTCCAGATCTGGCACTGGTAGCACAGTATTGGTATGAATATGTTGTTTATAATCTGTTTCTTTGACTCTCATACTTATGTTGGATGTCATAACAATGGTGTCAGTTGTATGTAAGTGCACTGGCTCGCTGGCATCTTGTTTCTATTTCCCGATCTGTTTTCCCGTATTCCAAGTATATAACTTTTGGATATTTAAATTCTTAAAATTGCTTCTGTCAAGTACAATTCAATCTGGTATGTAGCCGACTAGGAATTCTAGTTGAAAAAAAAAAAAAATATATATATATATATATATATATATATATATATATATATATATATATATATATATATATAATATATATATATATATTGTGTCTGTGTGTCTGTGTGTGTGTGTGTGTCAAATTTCCCTAATCAGTCTGTTCTACCCGTTCAATCAATTCTCGTATTTACCTGACGGAATCAATCTTCTTTATTCTACGTAATAAACCTTCTTACGAACTGAGCAACGCTACAACATATATTATTTATATATATAGGAATGTTTGCAATTTTAGATTTTTTTTTCTCATTTAAAAACTAAAAAACAACCCTGAACTGAGTATTATCGAAATCTCAACAGAAGAGGACATGAAGTGTGAGAATATCAAACTAATGAGTCAGCCCAAGCTGCCAGTAAAGAAAACTTTCATCGACACTGAAGGCAATCCATTGCCCATTATCAGTGTGAAACTTGTGGAGCAGATTTCACAGACGAAGTGCGTTGAAGGCCATACGTTCAGTGTGTATGAGTACGCACTCCGAGTGACTGATGGATGCAAGGCAGTTTTCCAAGTCTGTATTGATGCAGCAGTTGGGGAGATGACCACACAAGCTAATCCCACAGGTATCTGTCTGTCGGCTATCTTGTCTGTCTATACATCTATCTACCCATCCATCTTATTCTATCTATCTATCTATCTATCTATCTATCTATCTATCTATCTATCTATCTATCTATCTATCTATCTATCTATCTATCTATCTATCTATCTATCTATCTATCTATCTATCTATCTATCTATCTATCTATCTATCTATCTATCTATCTATCTATCTATCTATCTATCTATCTATCTATCTATCTATCTATCTATCTATCTATCTATCTATCTATCTATCTATCTATCTATCTATCTATCTATCTATCTATCTATCTATCTATCTATCTATCTATCTATCTATCTATCTATCTATCTATCTATCTATCTATCTATCTATCTATCTATCTATCTATCTATCTATCTATCTATCTATCTATCTATCTATCTATCTATCTATCTATCTATCTATCTATCTATCTATCTATCTATCTATCTATCTATCTATCTATCTATCTATCTATCTATCTATCTATCTATCTATCTATCTATCTATCTATCTATCTATCTATCTATCTATCTATCTATCTATCTATCTATCTATCTATCTATCTATCTATCTATCTATCTATCTATCTATCTATCTATCTATCTATCTATCTATCTATCTATCTATCTATCTATCTATCTATCTGTCTATCTGTCTATCTGTCTATCTGTCTGTCTGTCTGTCTGTCTGTCTGTCTGTCTGTCTGTCTGTCTGTCTGTCTGTCTGTCTGTCTGTCTGTCTGTCTGTCTGTCTGTCTGTCTGTTTGTCTTTTTGTCTGTCTGTCTGTCTGTCTGTCTGTCTGTCTGTCTGTCTGTCTGTCTGTCTGTCTGTCTTTCTATCTATCTATCTGTCTTTCTATCTAGTATCTAAAATATTCGAACAAGACTACTATCCAGAAATAGGTGAACTACCAGAACTTTCCGCCGGAGTTTACAACATGTGGACGCCATGAAGGGGAAGAAGGTTATCATTACCAAAAATTATTTATTACTAATAATTCTCTCTTTCTACCTGGCTGCAGAATTGACAGTCGCCGTCATGGCATAGATGTGGAATTGTCTTTACTCAAGAATGTCATACAAAAACTCTATATAGCTGCATGGTTCTAATAAAAGATGAGTGTTCAGTTGAGTGTTGGTATAACAGATGACGTCACTGCACTCGGGACAATACCATAAGCACTCCGTCTACATCTTAAGCGGCCAGCGAAGAATTCCTATTTGGATAGTGAAAGGAAGTTTTATTGTATGTCCGTTATGCTTTTCCTCTGCGTAGAATACCTACCAGAATCCCTGGTTACTCATAGTTGTGACATTGCATCACTAGACCATAATGATCCTATACGGATGTGAGAGTTGAACTGTCACTGTGGAAATGGAAAGGAGGGTTCAGGCTTTCAAATGTAAATGCCACAGACGCATTTTACGAGTTAGTTATTTTGATCACAAAATTAATAAATATGTCAGAGACAAAATATACAAATTTGCAGTACATCATGAAACTTCGCAAGCTAGCTTGGTCTTGGCACGTGGTGAGACATGATTCGATTGCGAAAATTATACTTCAAGGAACATTGTGGGGTAGTCGTAGAAGACGAGGGCAAAGAAGAACATGGAATGATAACATTAAGAAGTGGACAGAACTAAGTTATCATACACTTATTCATCAAGCGAAAGACAGAGAAAGATGGCGGGTTCTATGTGCTAGTGCTTCCATCAATACACCTTCACGACCCTAATGGGTCAAGGGTTATGTTATGTTTAATGAACTATTCGTTCATTCGCTCCTAAATAAAAGTTGAAGAACATGTCAGAAGCATTAATGCCATTGTTTTCCCAGGCGAGGAATGCATGAGGTTGGAGATGGACAGCAGCAAGTCAAGGAAGCTCAAGCAGATCAGGATCGTTGACCGCAAAAGCAGGAAACCCGTCAGAATCACCAGCGTGGACGTGGACAAGCAAATGACGGACATTCCATGCCAGCCTGGGGAGACTTTTGAGTATGAGGACAACAGTGTACGTGTCACCGGCGGATGCGGGGCTATGTTCAAAGTCTGCTACGAGAAGGAGATGGAGTCGCGCCCAAAAGGTAGGTTTTTGTGGTGTCGGTTATGTTTACTAGTTATTTAACCTACATGTGCATGTTTAACTTCAGATTCTGGAACAAGACTAAAGTTTAGAAGTAAAGTGGATAAACAACCAAAACTTTCCACCGGAGTTTACAGCTAGTGAACGTCGAGAAGAGGAAAGAAGAAGAAGAACGCCCATGCTTATGTTTCCCTGTCACTCTTCTTCTTTTTTTTTTTAGTATTCCGAACCCGCCCCTATTCATCTCTCTGGCTGCCACTCTCTTTCCAGTTGGTAACACCCAGTGTTTGCAGGTTTGTCTGGACGTTATCTCTCCATTGTCTTCTTGGTCTGCCTCGTGGTCCACTACCATTCATCTCTCTTGCGTATACAGTTTTTACTTCTTTGTCATCTGACATTCTTTCAATATGCCCCAGCTATTTCAGTCTATTCGCTCTCATAATGCCTGTGATCAGTGGTGATTTAAACAGATTGTGAATTTCGTTTTTGCCTATTACTGTCACTTCTCCCTGTATTTACCACTTTCGCGGTGCAGACAGTGCGTTTGGTGTACCTGAGTATTAAGGACAGCATGGCTAGTGCATTCGCCACACACTATGCAGGAAAGGATTTTATTTTTGCTCCTTGACCGAAAACAAACTCCACAGCCTAACCAAGGACTCGAACCTGATTCTCCCTGATAAGAGCCTCGCATAGTAACCCGTTCGGCCAGCCGCTGCTCGTCTCCAAGATCCCCTGGTTAATTGTGTTGACATTTATTGAAACTGAAAACGTTCAACTGAATACATAAAATAACCTGGTTGGGAAAAGAGACGGATGAAAAAACATCTGTTTGGCCGGGAAGGGGGTGGGTTGTTAATAGATACATATAGTTGTGAGTAAACATCTGTTGACACTAAATACGTTAAACTGAATACTTAAAAAGTGTTCATGGTTGGGAATAGAGGCAGATGGGAACACGTAAAAGGGGGGGTGGGGGGGGGGGATATTAAAAAGATACATACAGTTTTTGAGTAAACATATGTTGGAGGGAAAAAAAAAATTGGAGGTTACGGATACATAGAGTTTCCAGTTTTAAGTAAAATTCTGTTGCTTATGCCGTCAGAGTGTTCCGATTTACTGTTATGACCATCAGTCTAATAACGTAACTCAATGGCTTTTGTCCCTGCGACGTTATTCATTTATTCCCAAAGACGCTCACTAATCACCACGCCAGAGGGTTAATTACAGTAATAAATGTATTAGATTGCTACTAGGGCTGATATTGTTAGTGAGGAATACTAACTTTATAACCTATACAATAGGAGGCTGCGTGGTCTCGAAGTAGAAGGGTAGTTGTAGCGGGTAGAAGGAGTGGATAGTAAGATCAAACGCCCGTATGTATTGTTGTGCGCAGCTGGAAATAAAATAAAGAGTAGACTAACGGCGCTGCCCGGGCAAAATTTAGAGTTAAAAATCTTTCTAAAGTATTTCAGGATCCTTGCTGGTGCAACAAAGTTCGTGGACTGCGTTGAAAATCTTCAATTTGAGTTAGAAGTAAAAACAGCAGCACTTATGGATTACACCCGTGTGTCATGATGTTGATCCGTTAAAAAAAACAAAAAAATCAAACCAACCTATATAGTGTTGAGCGTTGGTGTGAAGCTGACTACTCCATGAAATAAAATAAAATGTGGCTAAAAACTTCAACCAGTTATGAACAGGTATATCAAGGACTTGTAATACGTTTTAAAGAAATTTGTTCCATTGACAGATAAAAGCTAAAATAGGAAATTAACCAGAAATAGAACTTGATTTCCGGCGCAGATCATATTTGCGCCATATTCTTAACTCTTTGGGTATCAAGCACCTGTCCATTTGTTTCTTGGTTGTATGAGTATGTTGTCTTGTTCTTGTGGTCTTCTATCACGGACAGCTATCTTGTTAACGTGTTATGTCTAAATTATCAGTTTAACCATTTACTCGTATGTTGCCTGGTGTCTCTACTGAGCTCCTTCGGAACTTAGTATTTATTGCTTGCAAGCTTAAACTCCTTGTCATGTGGGGTTTTAAAAATTATGGCTGAAAGAGTTAAAATATAATGTAATTTTATGTTTACATTTGCAGAGGGTTGCACAAACGTAACACTCCGCAGCAGCCTAGACAAGTCCAGAGTTGCAAATATCAAAGACAAGAAAGGTAATCCAGTACAAATTGTCAGCGCCAAGGTCATCACACAGTTGTCGCCCATCGTCTGCATTTACCAGGACACTTACAACTACAAAGATGGCATGTTGTGGGCAAGCAAGGGCTGCAGTGCTGATTTTAAAATATGTTATGTGAAGAAAGGTCATCAGAGTAAACATCAAAACTGATTAAATTGTGATGTGAATAATCAGAAACTTACACGTAACACATTTTGAATTTGATAAAAGGTATATTCCACACTTTATTCAACCTTGTTTGTGTTAGACGTGTGAAAGGGCGAATGTTCTAAGTATTAAATACAACAAAATGTAATTACATAGCTCAACAGGAGGGAATTGAAAAGACGCGGATTCCGTGAAATTAGTACTCACAATGGAAAAGAAATTCCCTCTATTGAGCGTACTAGACTCATTTTATGTTGTAGTTAGCATTTATTATCATCGGCATGACTGAAACACACTATATTTACCCCTTACCTCAATTGTGGGAGGTGTACGAAAAAATCAGAGAAGCAGAAATAGACAGAAGGCTTTCGAGACTAGGTTAATGAACGTGTTTCACCAGCTCCAAGTTCATTCTCCCGGCTGATGTAAAGGAGAGAGAAAAAAAATGGCTCCCGAGGACAGTGCTGTCTTAACGTATGAGCTTGATAGACGCTTGCCCAGGGGTCCCACGAGCATTAAGGTTCCAAGCTAATTTATCTATGTGTATGAATAAAAATTTAATTCTTGTTAGTCGTTGACATAACGGCCCTAGCAAACACGGGCACCTAATGTTGTTAAAAGGAGGCTTTGACTTTGGAAGAGAGTCAGTCGGGCAGCGCGTACAAATTATCCTAAGATTGGCGGTGGGTGTAGATATTCATAAAAGTCAATCCCTATTGCAGAGATGGAAAATATTACATTTAATTTTCAAAGGTTACTAAAACCGGTGCCAAGAATGTATGAGGCAGTTATAGGAGAGGATGTCATGAGGAATGGAAAGCTCATACAATACTCATGCCAGCAAAGGGGGAGGAGAAAAACAAACGCAAGATTTCTATACATAAAAACTGTTGATTTCTCAGTCACACACACAGCAACGCCCCCACCCCCCCCCCCCCCCACAAAAAAAAATAAAGGGAAAAGGAGGGGGGGGGGGGGGGGGGTTGCAGGACTGACCAGAGAAGTTATAATTAGGAATGATCTAAGCAGAGAGAAAAAAAGAAGTCGGCACAGAACCACTTCTAAACTACAAACAGATAACAATTCAAATGGCCCAGTTAGAGAGAATGCCTTGTGACCTATACAAAGCATATATACAAGACAATATAGAAGAACAGGATAAGGTAGACCAAGAAAAAAAAGAAAGATAACGTCAAGGAAAATCTACAATAGTACGATGTGTCTGTAAGCAAGAAGCAGAGCCTTACATTTTCTTCGACACCCGAAGCTGTAAAAGAGTAAGCGAAAAAGAGAAGATAAACGACATTTCTTCTGAGAAAAAGAAAAATAGAAAACTTCACTGCGAAGTTCCTGTGCTTAAAGTTGCACAGTGATATTGCATAGGTTGGTCAACAACCTATTCCGATATACAGCCTTTGTTTAATGCTGTGGAATGACCATTTAAATTTTCAGTAGCAAACAGGACATCCAAATAAACCACACGCACCATTTTTTTCTTCCTGTTTTCAAAACGAAACCGTAAGCACTAGGAACTAAAGTCTCAACTCGAGATAACAAGGATAAACAGTCACTGGCTTCCCAGACAGAATGGGCTTCTACTCTGATAACTTCTTCAGCACTGGGTTTTATAGTATATGCAGTGTGGCATAGGCTCAACATTTTTCAACAGCCTTGTGTCCTGTGCACTAAATGTCACTTTTGATCCAGAAATTGTTCCATGCCATAATGAGATGTTACCTTTACTGGTCTACCCTTGACTCTCTTAGTCTCTTTTTTTTTTTAAAATTGCCACTAGGTACTCTAGTAGGTACTGAAACCTGGAAGCACAGGCTTCTTGAGACCCCCCCCCCCTCCCCCTTACCCCCTCACCCCCCCCCCCCCCCATCCTTTGCCCCCTTTCCCTGTAGAGAAGCTGTCCTTCTGAGTATCTGTTTATTCATTTCATATTATTTAAAATATATTATTTTATCCCGCCCCTCCCTCTTCCACAGTGGCTTTGCGATTCCGATTTAAGTTAACCTCTTTCTAGTCGTATATTATGATTTGGGTGCCGCGTTAGCGCAGTCGAGAGGAGTCTCGCTTCCAAATCCAGCTGCGACTCGCTGCAGCCCACAGCCGGTGTTCGAAACTAGGCAGTTTCCGGGGTTTATTCAGCCTCTAGGTAATGGGTACCAGAGTTAACACTCGGGTAAATTGAGGAAGGTCGCTGTAGCTACCGAGTTGCGTGCGGACGGCGACACAGGTGGACAGTTTCTTATCAGCTGTCCGTACTGCTGCCAGAGCACTTATGGTTTGCAATAACGCTGGTTCACATCTCCCGACTTTACCTTTTTATATTATGATATACCTTATAAGGGTCAAGAGCTTCATTAATTGATGGACACGGTGATGGTAGACAGTGGAAAAATGGGCCCCAGTTTTAGTAAAAGGGACACAAACGTAATGGGTTATCCAAGAAAAGGATAGCGCTTAAATCTGTAATAAAAGTCAAAGGCGTTATTTCTGGACAAGTACAGAAACTCAGTATCTAGATGGAAGATGTATCATAGAGATAAAGAAAAGAACAGGACAGGACAGGTCAAAGTTGCATTCGATGAAATGAAGAGCATTTTATGCAACAAATTCATGTCATTGGAGGTTAGGAAAAGAATTCTCGCACACTATATAAAGTCAGTTTTAACATTTTTTTGTGAATCCTGGTCAGTTAATAGACCCAGAGTTTCAAAAGAGGCGCTAACTCAAAGACAATTTAAAAAAAACATCAGAAAGAGACTGTCATGCGTTTTTGACCACGTTATGAGAAAAAGGTAACTGGAACATGTTGTGACCTCGGGAACGATCCCGAGGGAAAAGATACAGAGGAAGACACTGCGAGAAGTTTGTTGACAGACCTTTGTCGTGGTATGGAGGAATGTCAACACACGAACTGATACGTGCAATTGCAGACTGTGGAGAGGCATGATCCCCGACGCCAGTCAGCAAGGCATTTGACGATGGTGATGTTCAGCATTTTTACACTCCGAAACATGTAGTTAGATTGTTACAGTTTATATAATGAAACAAAGTATTAAAGTTCCGTTTACCCTACCTCACTTAGATCTTCTCCTCCTTAAAGAAATTACTAAATACCTGGCATTTATTATTAGACTTGCCCTTAGAAGCGTCTTTAAAGTTTAATATTGAATCTATGAGTTTTTGCACATCTGCAGAGTGTTAATGAAGTATCGGTAATCAATAATGTACCCTCAAGTAATTATATCGCCAGGTTTCAGTAGTAGTAGGACTTTTTTTTTTTTTTTTAAATACTATTTTGTAACAGCGTTAAAGCTGCGTGCATGTTATGACTGACAAGATGATACTGGACTGTCATGTCTTCACGTTCTTTGTAAGTACTAGAATATTTTTTTTTCTTATATAATTCTGTTACACTATGGTCGCGAATGTTTCGGACCACAATTTTTGGAAAGATAACGAAGCCTTGACTCACTTCTCCTCCATAAACATTCTGGGAAAAGCAAGTAATTATGGGTTTCCTGTTTTAGGAACGCTGGCCTGCGGATAGAAAAGTCGTGCGTTCAGGTCCTGATTGAGTCAGACGTTTTGTTCTTTCTTCAAAAATTGTCTATGCTTCCGGGTCGACCCAGCTTTTAATGGGTACTAGGTAAAGTCCTAGTAAGTGAGGGCGGTCGTAAATCGTCAGTGTACATCAGTCTACATTGAAAAGGTCTCCCACTTTATTATATACTCGAAATGAATAAGGTATAATTATAATTTCCCGATAGCCCATTAGAAAATAATTATTTATAGATCCCGATGTGCGTTCCGGGATCCCATTGTAAGAGAAAAACAAGAATAGACCAACTGCCTCCCCAACAAGCATGTCATAGGAATCGACTACTTGAGGGCTTACTTCGAAGTCGGAGTGCATCTGCCTGAGAGGCCAGGAACAAACAGCTGTACACAAATAAGCCAGTAAAACGGATGTACACGTAAAACTCAGACCCGGACACAAAGATGGACGAATAACCAAAATTTTCCGCGGGAGCTTACAGCAGTCAACAAAGAAGAAGAAGAAGAATATTTTTTGGTACCATCTGAGGCAAAGAGAGAAATTATGCAATCATATAGACTGTGAAACAAAACCCTGCATAGAATTTATTGCGAAATAGAAGATAAAATGGTTACTTTATCTCATTATAATGTGGCTAGAACGATTAACAGCACAGGTCCTAGAGGGAAAAGAAAGAGGCCGCCCTAGGAGAAGAGGCCACGTGTCGAGCAAAGGATCCTAAATTGTGAAAACAGATTATGATAATGATGATGTTGATTCGGTACAACAAAAACATTACCAGAAAACGTTTGAGAAGATTTTCAAGCGAAAATAAAAAATAACTACAATCAACAACATGATCTGCTTGTATAGAGACCACTTAAAACATTGTAAATCACCAACGTTGAACCATATGTCCATAGCATTTTCTGACTGAATGTAACAAGTAACATGGTACATGTTACAGTGAATAGTCTTCAAGGTAATCGTTAGTTTCCTGGAACTGAAGAGTTAAATTGTTCTTGTTGACAAGCAAATACCTAAAAGCATGTTAAGGAAATATTACACACTCAGGAATTATCTTATCTGTGTGGGTTTCATATCTCCCTTATGGTCTTTAACAAAAATGGACCCATTGCACCCCGTCTTCCCAACAATCATGTTGTAAAAGTTACGCCAGATCTACACAGACGGATGTGGACGTAAAAATAAAATTCTGGAACACAGCTAAAGTCCAGAAGCAGATAAACAACCAATATGTTGCCATCTCTTATACTTATGTCAAAGTCCCTTATGCGATTAATGACATGTGCAGCTACTGATCTGTGGTAATTGCTGCTTCCATCGAAGATGAACTACACTTCTAGTGCCTGACTGTTTGTGTTGGCTCTTACGCATTAAATGCGTGTACATGCTGCTGGCTTTGCCAGGACTGCAGTTTGTGTAATATTTTTCCCACAAGCAACAGGGATAAGCATTATGTCTGGTTGTCGTTGATAAAGGAAAGGAGCAACTATGGTGTCACCCGTTTGCTATGAAGCTGTAACTGCGACAACCTGTTTATCTGAGTAGTTTCGTTCACATCTAACACATTATACTCACATCATTTTTCGTTCTCCTTTCTTCTTCTACTTCTGTGTTCGCCTTCAAAATGACTCTTGCTGTTGAATTCCAGTGAAATGTGACTAAAAAGCTTTGCGAAACGGGAAAGCAGAAAAACGTGCACAAGCAACAGAAGAGTACATTTTTCTGATTCCACGTTTCGTTAAGCATTGAAGTCACCTTTCATTGGAATTCCTTGTTGCTAGCTTGACTACAGCCGACCTATATTTTCACCACATGCTTGTTAATTAAGCGGTATTTTTTTTTAACCGCCAAAATGGCTACACGAGAAACAAAAGGGTTGTATCTATGTTATAAGCGTGTTCTAAAGGTAATGTGCTTTTTGTTGCAGGCAATCCTGACATGCACAGTTGCCTGGGAACCGGGTAGGTAATATCAACAGGTAACAAATGAACGAGAGCAAAAATGACAAGAACAACAAAAATATGGATGTGAAGAAAGTGAGACAAATCAGAGGAAGGCAATAGTGTCGACAAAAACAGAGGCATACAGAAAATTTAAACACACACACACATGCGTACATGCAGAAATCTTGGTGCAAATGACATAGACATACATATATACATATACAACACATACATGCATGCATATTTCCATACACACATACACACTTACGTACAAACATACATACACACACATACCTACAAACATACATACACACATACGTACAAACATACATACACACACATACGTACAAACATACATACAAACATACGTACGTACAAACAGGCAGACAGACAGACAGACAGACAGACAGACAGACAGACAGACAGACAGACATATTAAGACAAACAGACGGATGGATGGACGGATGGACAAACAGACAGACAGACAGACAGATTTCACCGTCAAGCCTGCGTCGGTGATTTTTTTGTTACCTTTATATTTTGTAATGAACAAAACCTTTTCAGGTTCCTCAATTATATTATATCATTCTTAATAACCAATCGCTCTCATTACTAAAAATAATGAATTAATATCAGTTTGATTTCTTTATTCTCTCTTTCGTTCTTCCTACGAATAACGGTGTCAAAATAAAAATAAAAAGAATTAAAAAAACAACACGTAGGCGTACTTTGTGCTGGTAGAAAGTATACACAGTTAACACATATTGGCTGTTCAATGAAATGTAAACATTGCTCTGGAAAGCTATATAAGTACAGCCTATACAATGTTAGAGGCAGACCAAGAGAAATGATGGTGGATGGCTTGAGACAGTGGCATGGAGGAATATCATCAGTAGAATAGATCCAGAACACCAAAGACCGAACTCTGTTTAAATGCGTGAACTCTAACGCCATATGCCACATGCCAAAGCACTTGATGATGAAAACGATACAATGTTAACGAATACATACTAAAAGCAGATGGACTGCAAGTCAGTGGCGCCATGCTGTTGTATTCAGTGATCTTTGATGCGTCTGGAGACATTATGGAAAGAGCTTTGTTAAGTGTGTTCTAAAACACTTCACTTACTGTCAGGCCGGGCTGATTGTCTTGGCAAGTATCTGGACAGGCGGCTGCTCCAGTTTTGACGTTTTGAGGATGATGATGTTAATGGCCAAAGATCTTCTTGCAGATTAAATAGCGTGCCAAACACTGTTACCAGACTTGGCTTGTAAGTTCTCCTTAACTGAATCAATTGAAACTAGCTTGGGTAGGTCGGGTTTGGGGAGGGGAAGAGAGAGAGAGAAAAGGGGGGGGGGGGGTGTTTTATAACTTTCACGATCAACTACGAACGCCTGTAACCACCAAGGGCGCCTCACGGTTTTACTGGTTTTGATTTTCTCCAAGTTGACTCAAACAACATGGCACCCGTATTGTTCATGTACTCATTCTGAGTTATGTCATACTTGCTATTTGTGGATGCGGTGGGTGGGTTGGGAGAGGAAGGGGGGATGATAATTCTGGAATTCCCAGAACTAAATATTTAACAGTAAAGTTTGCAAGTACGCTTCACAATTTTTCTTTATTTTTTTTTTATGAACTATTATGAGAAAAGAAATTACACTTCAACTTAGGTTGAAGGTCAAGAAAATTTATTGTTTAAAAAAAAAGAAGTTATAATTTTGTTGTTGTTTGTTGGTATACATTGTGCAAGTCGGTCAGGGGCCGTCTGGTCCAAGAGATTGGCTGCAGTCATTCTGTCTTTTGTCATTATTAATCACTCTGTTAGCCTTCTGTTTGTTTATCTTTTAATCGTGTCCTGCTATTTTTATCTACATTGTGATGTCTTGCTTTCGACTATGTTGAGAAAGGTGGAGACAGCATGTTCCGTGCAGAGTGGCAAGCATCACTTCAGAGGTTCTGGTTAGTTAACATCCTGTGGATATTTTTTCCAGCAATGCCGTTGTGTTGGGAAATGAGCATGCAGCTAAACTAGCCGGTTCTGTACCACCTGGCAGTGAATTGACGGATGATCAGCTAAATGTTATGAGGGCCCTTTGGGAGCGAGTGAACAGTGCGGAAGCACAGATAGATCATTACTGTCTAAGGAGAACGCCGCTGCCAGGAGTTGCCAGGGGATCTGGCCGACGCTCAACACTCAAGGGAAAAGCCAGATGGATTTACAATCTGGCAGTTACTGGTGCCATCGAAATTGGAACTCTTTGCCTGCTGCTGAAGATGGGAAGTGGGCGTTTATGGAAGTGCCCCAAAATCTATGATGTCGACGATGTCGATTTTCAATCCAACATTCAACATATGTCTAATGTAAAAATTATAGGGAAGAGCTTTTTTGATTTACTATTAACTCACAGTCGGCTTTGTGGCTAAGTCGATGCGAAGGCCTCGTAATGCCGGGATGCCGGGTTCGATCCCAGCTGCAGGCTATGCCCCTTGCGTTGGTTTCGACAATAGTATCAAGAGAGCCAACCTTCCAGAAAGCAATGTCAAACTACTGGACATAAATGCCTAGAAAAACCACACAACAGCAAGGGGCTGTTATGGTTGGTTCTGCAACGTCCTGTAAAGGATACGCAACTAACCTGTTAACTCACAACGCAGATCTTAGTATCATTGTAACTTCTTTTGAACGGTGGCTATTCATGTGCATTATGTGCGTGTCATACTGTAGACACATGCCAGGATGTGCAGCTGACAAGCCAGACTAAAGAGAAAAGCCGACTTTACTTCCGAGATGGCAAAGGAGAACCGGCCCTGGTCAAGAACGTTACGTTAACGGAGCAGATTTCTCAGACACCTTGTGTCAAATGGTACAATTTTGGCCACTCTGGCTTCTCCGTAATGGCTGAGAATGGATGTCATGGAAAGTTTAGTGTTTGCTACACTTCTGGTCATCGGCTACCTGAGGTACCCATTCACAGAACAATAGGTAAGAACAAAAAATGTTCCTTCAGTTTAATTAGTTTAGTCCTGTGTAATTTGCGAATCGTAACATAACATTTAAACATGAATCCAAGCTATCGTTTAATGTGTTAACCACTATTTTACTATTGGTCGCAGTACACTTTAGAAATCTGGCTTCCATGTTGGTACTATACATCAGGTATTTTTCACAGCTGTTATTCACTTCCTTCGGCAATTGCAGCGAGAAACCCGTAGGATTAAAAGAGGTAATACACAAAGTGGAGAAAACGGATTCATGAAACGAATAAAGGGGAATTTTTTTTTTTTTTTAGCTGAGAGTTACTTCAGTTCAGACAAAAACAATTTACAATAATAACAACACAATATGAGCACAGTGGGTAGAAGCTGTTCTATAGCTCTGAAAATTTTGAGTTCCATTCCACATCCAGGCAGATGTTTATAATTGTCCGAGTCTAAAATATGTATCAATAAAGGACATGAGAAGTAAAAGAGAACCATATGGTTTTAACAAAATTATCAGTTGAGCTGCAGAAGTTACCAGAAGCGATCAGATCAGGAATAAGTTCATACAAGAGCACATAACAAGTTTTAAATTACAAAGACATCAAATCCAATTGTTTTTACATTTAGAGGAAATACCTTGTGACACCACACCATACAAGGCATGCCTAACAACAACAACAACAACAACAACAAAGAAAGAAGAAGGGCGTAGCGACCGATGTAGACCAAGAACAATATGGAAAAATAGCATCAGAGAAATTCTACAACAGCATGAAGTTTCTGTGGTCAAGGCGACCAGAAGAGCAGGAGGCAGAACCGTATATCTGCCTCGACACCTTGAAGTTTAAACAGCAGATCAACATAATGGCACTCGGGTAGTAACCCAAAAGGTATTCCATTCTACTTCTAACTCGTCGAGTCCGAAGTGGCTCTGCGCAGTGCGCGGACTCTGGATTACCGGCGAGGATCGTGAAGCTGTTAAGGATAAAATGAAAAAGAAGAAGGAGATCACTGAGTGCCATATGGTCTAGACAAATACTACGCTAGAATACTATGCCTATAGTAAAATGTACGTGAGAACGACTTTTTGACTAATTTACAGCTCACAACGAAGATATAAGTTTTCTTGTAACGACTTTTGAACGTTGGCCACGCATGTCAATTAAGGAGCCAAGTTACTCACAGTTTGAGACCATTTCCACAAGCGTGCATTTCGTTATCCCTTGTTCTCTTCCGTTTTCGTCACACTGTTACCAGGCTTTGGCCAAACGCGTCACTGTTGCAGTTTTTTAAAATATAATTTTGGTTATATGAAAATTGCTATTATTTCGAGTTAAAAACAAGATTTTTATATTTGATGTATTTTTAACCCCCCGCCCCAACCCCCACCCCCTCTCTCTCTCTCTCTCTCTCTCTCTCTCTCTCTCTCTCTCTCTCTCTCTCTCTCTCTCTCTCTCTCTCTCTCTCTACCTTTTTGTGAGAAAAAACGATGTCATCATCAAATATCATCATCCTCAAAGGGCTCGGAATGGTGAAGAAGAAGAAGAAGCAGAAGATAACCATCAATTGCATTGCCAGCTGGCTTAGAAGTTCATGCATCAGATATCTGATGTTTTGGATTGATTCCACTGATGATAGTCCTCCATGCCACTGTCTAAACTAATCCACGATCGTTCATCTTGGTCTGTCTCTGCCTGTTCAACCAGTGATATTTCCAGTCATAACAATATTTTCTATTGCCCCTTTTCTCATCACATGACTAAAAAACTTTGCTTGTCTCTTCCTCATTGTTATATATAATGTTTTACTTTCA
Source organism: Candidula unifasciata (assembly GCA_905116865.2). NCBI lineage: Eukaryota > Metazoa > Mollusca > Gastropoda > Stylommatophora > Geomitridae > Candidula > Candidula unifasciata. Next base: position 579,824 of record CAJHNH020003323.1, on the reverse strand, counting down.
ATAGCCATTTCCAGGCAATCATTGTTATTTATTCTAGCAGTCCAATGTAATTATCGAATATACTAAAGTACAGATCCCTTTTCACGCTCTTAAGCGTATCGTGTATACAGTAAGAGCTCTCATATTTTAACAGACCGTCGGCACTAAGTGGGTATTGTGCTCAGCATTACGCCAGCAGTCTTTACTTCCCCAGGACAGCCATCCCGGTACCCATTTTAAACTGGGTCGACCTGCAACGCCCCATACCATATTGAAAATTCAAGCAGCCAGCGGAGGGTTTCAATCGCGGTACCTTGGAATAACGAGTCGGACTCGGAACGCCTAAGCCACGGAATCATCAAATATGAGTTTTACAATTTAAATTCCAATCTTTTGAATAGATCAAAGATTCCAAAATGTCATTATATGATGTTTCCAGCATGCACTAACCTACGTCTGACCAGCAGGGAAAGAGTACCAGACCAAAGATTTATATCACAATATGTCAGCGGCGGAGATTACATTGTCAGTATGGAGCTGCTTCATCAAATGACCGCGGTCAGTTGTGTTTTGGGTCTCTCGTTCATTTTCTACGACCACAGAGTGGAGGCTCGGTTTGGCTGTAAGGGCGACTTCAGGGTCTGTGTGGACACTCTTATCGTTCTCAACAACAATGTGCCAGGTTGGTATGTTGTTATCTTGTTAAATATCAAAATGCCAGGTAGCTATGTCGTTTTCTTATTAAATCTTATTGTACCAGGTTGATGTTACACAAGCAGACATAGATACATACATACGAAGATACATATATAAATACGTACATACATACATACATACATACATACATACATACATACATACATACATACATACATACATACATACATACATACATACATACATACATACATACATACATACATACATACATACATACATGCATGCATGCATGCATGCATGCATGCATGCATGCATACATACATACATACATACATACATACATACATACATACATACATACATACATACATACATACATACATACATACATACATACATACATACATACATACATACATACATACATACATACATACATACATACATACATACATACATACATACATACATACATACATACATACATACATACATACATACATACATACATACATACATACATACATACATACATACATACATACATACATACATACATACATACATACATACATACATACATACATACATACATACATACATACATACATACATACATACATACATACATACATACATACATACATACATACATACATACATACATACATACATACATACATACATACATACATACAACATACATACATACATACATACATACATACATACATACATACATACATACATACATACATACATACATACATACATACATACATACATACATACATACATACATACATACATACATACATACATACATACATACATACATACATACATACATACATACATACATACATACATACATACATACATACATACATACATACATACATACATACATACATACATACATACATACATACATACATACATACATACATACATACATACATACATACATACATACATACATACATACATACATACATACATACAGACAGACAGACAGGCAGACAGACAGACAGGCAGGCAGGCAGGCAGACAGACAGGCAGACAGACAGGCAGGCAGGCAGGCAGGCAGGCAGGCAGACAGACAGACAGACAGACAGACAGACAGACAGACAGACAGACAGAACGAACGAACGAACAAACTTTATTTTCAAAGGGTTACAAATTGGGCACGCAGGCCCGTCTGACATTCGGCCCCTCTAAGTACTCATTTTTCAGAGTACTAATACCTGTTATCAATAATGCATGTTATGGATTTAAAAAGAAATATATAATGCATACACACATCGTGTGTACGCCATCATACACACTCACACACACGTATACATACATCTACATTTTCATACAGGTGAACTCATATACAGACATACGTGATACATACACACCTGCATCTACATACATATACAAGCATACACATACACAGAAATAAATGCACAAACAGAAAACACACACACATACATTTATGGATATACATGCACACACGCATTCCATATATACACATCTATACATGCACCCATGCATATAAACATATACCATTACATGTACAGACACCAAGATATGCCCAAAACCACACATTTACACTTACATGAATACATACACCCACACACATGCATACATATATACACACATTTATACCTAAGCTCACATCTTTACACACATACATACATACCTAAATATACTTTCATATATCCACATGCATACACACACAATCACACACACATGCACACTTGCATGCTTTTATACATACACAAACACCCACATACCTACACAGCTACATATACCTGCATACACCCACATTATACATAAATATACAATCACATACTTACACATTTACATTCATACATTCTCATACATACAGACATACATACACATGTGTACATACATAGGCTAAATCTGCATGCATACATAATACAAACATACATCGACATACAAACATAAACACACATTTACATAGACATGCATGCGCGCGCAAACACACACACATGCATACATACACACAACCATACATACACTCACATACTTACAAACATACATACATACTTGCAAACACACATAAATTCACACACATACTTACACAGATACATACATACATCCACCAACATGCATACAAACACACATACGTGCATACATACACACACATAACATACATAAACACATATGCATGCATACACACATAACTAATCACACAAACAGACACCCTCATACAAACATTCACTTATATATGCCTGCATACATACATACATGCATACATAATACAGACACACACACAATCACACTCATATACAATCACATATACACCCATATATTTACAACCTACATACATAAATACACACACATACTCACAAACCTAAAAATACAGACATATATCCACATATATACATACACACTAACAATTACACTCACCCACCCACATAATACACACATATAATACATATAAGTAAGGTGATAATACATGTGAATTATTAACTTCATCTAAGGTGGCCTATAATCACCAGTAAGCATGAATTTTAAAAGGCTGCGATTAAACGAGTACATACTCATATTTTTCAGATCGAGTGGGAGGTGATTCCATAAATGAGCAGCAGAATATGACAAACTTGTTTTATATAGATCTAATCTAGGCTTCGGCAAATGCAATAAATTTAGCCGTTTGTTGGTATTAGGGTTGGGTTGAATCAACTGGAAAAGATAATCTGCAGTGTTCTGAGCTAGAATTTTATGAATAAATTTGGCTTTATACAGACAGACAGACAGACAGACAGACAGACAGACAGACAGACAGACAGACAGACAGACAGACAGACAGACAGACAGACAGACAGACAGACAGACAGACAGACAGACAGACAGACAGACAGACAGACAGACAGACAGACAGACAGACAGACAGACAGACAGACAGACAGACAGACAGACAGACAGACAGACAGACAGACAGACAGACAGACAGACAGACAGACAGACAGACAGACAGACAGACAGACAGACAGACAGACAGACAGACAGACAGACATATCCGGACAGCTCCTTATATTTTTCTTATGAATACTAACATTACCTGCATTTTGTTTCAGATGTGCAGTGTCAGCGTTACATCCTCATGAGCCGCTCAGGTCTAGAAGAAAGATTCACCGTCCCTTTGTCGTATGGTGGCATCGTCAGTATGGTCGTTATTAATGAATACTCCAAGAACATGTGCGTGCATGGCAAGAACTATGGCTTCAACAAGAACCACGGGCTAGAGATCTACGCCAGGGATGGTTGTCAGGCGGAGTTTGACGTCTGTCAGAGCCCGCAAGACCTCAATCCTCCAAGATCACTCTGGGCTGTTATTTGATTCTGATTACAAGACCCTATTTGAGTCCGAAAAAAAAATATTTTGTTTTATTCTGATTAAAGACATTACCTGAGTCTGGATACGCGATTTTGATTCTGATTGTAATACCGGTCCAAAGACTTGAATTTATTTGATTTTGATTGCAATACCGGTCCAAAAACGCGAATTTATTTGATTCTGATTGCAATACGGGTCCAATGACGCGAATTTATTTGATTTTGATTGCAATACCGGACCAAAAACGCGAATTTATTTGATTCTGATTGCAATACGGGTCCAATGACTCGAATTTATTTGATTTTGATTACAGAACGATATTTGAGTCTCAATAAAAGAAATTTGGGTACATTAATTTTAACTTACCCCATTACGTCACAGTGACGCCACTGGAGACATTGAAATAATTTCCAGGGTGGTAAGGTTGGCTCTTGTTGGCTCCTCCTATAACGTGTGTTTACCGAGCGTTAGCAGTCATATTTGCTGCATCTGGTTGCAGCACTTTTAATCTTTGTTTGCCGCTCGTTGCAGCCATGACTTTTCTACAATTAGTAGCATCTGTACAAGACAAGAAGACCAGCATTGCCTTCCTGCAACAGCATAGCATTCTGCACAGAACGAGACGTTGCAGAAACAACCATTAGATAGATGGTGTATTATCACTGTCGGAAAGACACACGACCGTTTGCCGGTGTCGAAAGTCCACTTGTCACGCGTGGCGAGGAGCAGGGCTAAACTAGATGGCTGGGACTCACGAGCAGCAGCTACCTTATCACTGCAGCTTCCTCTTTTTTATTTGCTCATGAGTCCTAGCCATCTAGTTTAGCTACGCGAGGCACGGGGATACTCTCAGCGGTGGCGGTATAGTCGCCTAAAAGAGGTCCTAAATTTACATGTCAGTGAGGCCCTGGTAGGATATATTTTCGGCCTCGATAATTTGGGACCATTATTCAGAGGATAGCCACACCAAAAAAAATACAATTTAAATTTAATTTGAATTGAAAAAAAAAAAGTTACGTAGGGATTTAAAGCAGCACCTCTCATTCATAAATCGGATATAATATTATCAATATAAACTACGCTACACATTCACATGACAAAAATAATATAAAAACATGACCATCAACAAGCAGCCGACTGCGCACCAACAGATATATCATCATCATCATCCGTTCTCGTTATGCCTAGTGGCACATGAGGCTTCAGAGAGGACTTTCCATGCTTTCCTGTCCTGAGCAATCTTCAGTGCAGTTTTCCATGTTAAAGATGCCGCACTCAGGTCACTTTCCATCGTTCGTCTCCATGTTTTTTTTTTTTGGCGCCCCTGTTTTCTCTTTCCCTCTGGGGTCCATGTGAGAGCTGTTTTGTCGGGTATATCAGGATTCATTCTCATAACGTGGCCAAGCCATTTCGATCTTTTCTTAGTTATCATACTGTCTAAAGTTTCTTGCTTTTTTTACTTGAAGTAGTTTAGTATTTGAGATTGTATCTGGCCAGAAAATTTTTCTAATTCTACGTAGAATGTGTGGTGGAAAGTGGACAGCTTGTGTGCATCCTTTTTGGTCATTCTCCAGCACTCCGCTCCATAAAGAAGAACTGGCAAAACGATGCTCTTGTAGAGTCGGAGTTATGTTCCTCTGCAGTAATTGTTGGATTTCCAGATTTGCCTAATCCTTCCAAAAGCAGCTCTAGCTTTGTTCAGACGTGACTGTATGTGATAGGAGTGCTATATCATCTGCAAAATCAAACATATCATATGTCAAACATATATCAAACAGATATATACCACACCAAAAACAAAACAAAAAACTTAAAAGAGAAACGACAGCATCAGCACACTGGCACCCCTTGAAATATTGAACTGTCAAGTTAACTGTGGAATTACCACGGATTCCCCGTGTTTGGGGTACGTAAAAAATATTGTACCGAAGTTTGATAATGTGCAGTGCGCAGCTCAAAATAAATGCAGCTCAAAAATAGAAAAACTATTTCAAGCAAACTTTCCAATTAAAGATTTCAAAAACTCAAAGCTAAGTATTGGCTTTATGAAAAGTTTACCTGTGTTTATATATTTACATGTATTGTTTTAATATCACTAAGTCTAACTCTCAGTTCGTGGTGATCATAATCATGCCTTTTTGCTTTCGCCTTTAGCGGCGTGAGAGGGAATAGTTTGCAATTCAGTTTCTTGATGAGGAGTACTGACATTTGTGATTCCGTGCATGGTCTGTCAAGTATATTCCATTTCAAAAACATGCGCATCACACAAATGATGCTAAAATCTATAGTTATCGACCATTCGTCACAGTGGGTGATGAGGTCAGCATCACTGCATTCACCCTTGCTTCCAAGAACATTACCCACTAATCTCTTTTCAGAGCCCAAATCCATCTTAAAAATAACGTAATCAGAAGCGACGCAGATTCGAAGCCACCAACTTTGTCCCAGCAGGCCAGTGTGTATCCACTGCGCTATCATGGCTCGTTCTTAGTAACTCTTCTTTTCTGTGTAGTTTTGGGAAAAGGAGAACTCGGTGACGAGGGTCGCACTAAAAAAGTTTGCGTTTAGATTCGGTCATTTGTCTCGCTATTGCAGTTGTTTGGGATACACCGAGGAGTCGTCTCTTGTGCTACGGAGTTTATGCTTTGTACGACGCTTTCGGTAGATGACCTGTCGCTTTATGTAGAGAGACTGAGTCAAACGGATAAACCTCTACGCAATGAAATAGATTTTCTCAACTAAAAGTACATTGTAACATATGCAGTGTGTAGTGACAGCTGTATAATAGAAACGAAGTTTGGAATGTGACAGCTCAATCTTTAGCATATACAATATCATGACTTAAAAGTTGGGAAAAAGAGTTCACTTTCTCATTACTCTATCCTAATTAAATTTTTACAGTTATACAGTTCTCATTCAATGACGCTGACTGAAGAATACAGCCTTAGAAATGAAAGTAAATCACCTTTCCCAGTCAAGAATAAATTCTTGTTCGCTGTTATGGCAGGCGTGATTAACATCAACAGTACCAGCAGGATTCCTTTTGAATTTTCAAATACTGAATTGATAAATTTTACATATCAAGTACATTATGTCAAAACGATCTTCTTTCCCGCCGCTTTTCCTCATCCTCCTCCTCGTCTTCATACCTCCCCGAACCAACAAACCTCTTCCAACTCCAGATAATCTCCTTCTTATCCACCGAATCTTAATCCTCATTTATCATAAACGGAGCACCAGTTAGGTTTTTCTCTCTGTCTAGAATAAAGGTGCCGGTGTCCCACCATAGAATGTCTGAAAAAGCGCTGACCTCAAAATCTCTGCTACAGTAGCGCTGAAAGTTATGATGCCTACAAATGTTGCCCGCACTGCTTACTGCCAGAAAAAAGGCCTTAATTAATGCCATCTAAAGTAACTGCCAAAAAGTGTCGATGAATTCGATGCAAAAGAGCATGAACATCTATTAGAAGAAGTAAGAATAGCAATAAAAATCCCTGAAAAAAGTTAAATCTCCGGGATGTGACGACATACCAGCAGAGTTAATTCAGGCTGGAGAAGAAGCCAGTGTTTTTCTTTATCATGCAATGTGTGTAAAAATTTTGAACAGCGCTAACTGGCTCAACGCGTGAAAAGATCAGTCTATATTCCCGTTCCGAAAACCTCCGATTATGTAGCAATTATCGTACTAAAGCTCTAATCCAGGTTTGAGACGGGATAGAGGAACAAGACGCCATATTCTTTTATATGAGAATCATCCTAGAGAAATGTAGAGTATGCAAGATAGATTTTTACACTTGTTTCATAGACTACAGCAAGGCATTTGATTGTGTGCAACACCATAAACTCTGGCATATAATGAGATGCATGGTTTTCCAAAACATCTTTTTTACCATCAACAACAAGCAGCAGTCAGAGTAGCTGGTGAAATATCAGTGGTTTGAAATGCAGAAAGGGTTGAAACAGCTGCTTTCTTTCTCCGTCCCCTTTTCAACATATATGCTGAAAATGTTATGAGAAAAGCAAATAGCGATGAGCCGTGTGAAAGCTTTGATCCACTAAAAATTAGCGGTAATCGTTTCACAGAACTGATAAATGCAGACGACACAGTTCTCCTTTCCGATAATAGTATACATAGTTTTAGAAAAATTAATTATGGCCGTCAAACAGCACAGCGAAGAAGTTAATCCTTTTCTGAGTTTGAAAAAAAAAAAAGATCTCCTCAGTAAATACAGCACACCAACCGCATATAAAAATCCAAAATAAAGGTTGGGGGGGGGGGAGGGGTAAAATGTCACAGGTTTCTAATACTTGGGCTCTTTGTACGACAATGGAGACTGCTCGAAAGAAGTCAGAAAAAGACTTGTATTAGCAATGAAGAGATTATACAGCATGGAGAACCTATGGCAAAACACCTGTAAATTAGTTAAAGTAAAAGTCTTGAGTTCATGCATTTTTTCCGAGGCAGCTTACGGCTGTGAGTTCTGAACACTCACTCATCCACCGAAGAAAAATAAAGGAGCTTTTTAATTAAAATGTTACAAATATCTTCTAAGAATACTATGGATCAAGAGAAGGAAAAAACATCGACATTCTACACGAGTTGAAAAACAAGAAGAACTGACTCATAAACAGCATTCTGTCCCTAAAGTTTAGGTATTTTGGCCACATAAAATGTCATGGGGCTTGCAAAAGATGGTGATGAAGGGTGAAGTTTGTAAAAATATGAAGCAGGGGTCGACCTCCGCCAAGATGGATACAAGACATTGAAGATGCATTTGCGTTGAATGCACAAGTGGCTGGAGAGTTGACTAGGGAAATGGATTCTTTCAGGCGTGCGTGAAGAGAGCGACGTTCTGTAAATGTATTGCTGGCTGATGGTGAAGTTCGAAAATAAAAACGTAAAGGACCCTTTTCCACGCCTTTAGGCTTATTGGGCATGTAGGGCCAATTGATGCTTGGTGGATGATGTGGTCATCATCATCACGTCAGCTGCCTTTACTTCCCATGATGGTTTTCATAATGTCTTCTTTGTCCAGTGCAAGTGTTTGTAGCCAGAAGATCGGCTTTTTGATTTCATGACACCCTGCACGTCCCGGACAGTAAACCTCACGCATTACCAAACAGCGGCGTCCGTGGCTTAGGCGTAGCGAGTCCGACTCGTAATTCCAACGTACCGCGATAAAAATCCATTGCTGGCTACGTGGGTTTTTATCACGTTATGGGGCGTAGCAGGTCGACCCATCCCAAAATGGGTACTAGGATACCCGTCCTTGGGAAGTAAAGACGACCAGCGTAATGCTGACCACATTACCCACCTAGTGCCGATTGGTCTATAAAAATATGTGTGCTCTTCCCATATGCCTGATGCACCTAAAGGAGTGAAAAGGGATCTCTACTTTTACTTTTACCTCGGAAACTATTCAGCTGAACCTTTAACAGGAGCGGTGGTATCGTAGTGGCTAGGGTTGAAATGTACATCGACGTGGATTAATTCCTACAAAAGTGACATTGGCTCCCGAGTCAACACAGTCTAAAGAGGATATCAGGTAATATCTCGGGAAGTAAAGATGGCTGGTGTGATGTTTACCACATCACCCCTCCCCTGTCTCCCCCCTCCCCCGGCCAAGTTCCGACTCTTCTTATAGTCCACGCCAGGAAGCGGTGATAGTTATCTTAATCCACAATTTTCTGTCTCGTGTACTTTCAGTCTTTTCTGACATATGATTGTCCGTGGCATGATGACAAACTGTCCAGCATCTTCTCTCTTCGTCTCCCTTTGCCTCTTTTTCTTTCCAGCCTTCCCACACTCACGACGTTTTCCAGTTTTCTCTTTCTCATTGCGTGACCAAAAAATGTAGATTGTCTCCTTCTAATGTGGGCAGTCAGTTCTTTTCGTAAATTATCCTCATTACTCGTTTTATCTGTTCAAGGTTTTAGCATCATTCGTTTATAAAACAGAAATGTGACTGCTATCGAACATGCATCAGCTAAGTGATTTTGTGTATTTTTGTTTGCATCTTCGAGGATGGATGTCTTCTAGTAGCAGCTTCCACTTGTTGTGTTTGTAATATTGTGAGTTATGTGTCAGATTATCTTCACAGCCCTCCGGACACATCCATAGGCGCTCAGATTCCCTTTTCAACATATTCATTAGCGTCGTGCGGTTAATAGTGCCAGTCCTATGTTGATTGACAAGACTTTGTGTGCGTCTGGTGTGCTTCTTAAGCTTTGCTGTGCTGATCTTTACTCCCAATTCTCGAATTCTTAGTAGTGTTGTCATATTATGAAGCTGACTGGCTCTACTTCTCGTTACTATATGTTTTAAAAACCAGTCATGATTAGTCGATAAAAACATAGCTCTAGCTACCTCTATGTATTAAACAGCATTACAAGTCTATGGTTAAAAAACAGCAAGGAAATCAAAATTAAAATTTTGAAAGCATGTAGCAACGTACTGATGTACTGACTATCTCGTAGTCCTTGAGAAAACAAAAACATGGGTTTTTGTGTTGAAAAGCTATAGAAAGATTTTCAGAATACCATGGACAAAGAAGAGAAGAAATACTGATATTTTAAAAGATGTGATTATAACAAAAGACTGGTTGATAAACATAGTTTTGTCTTGGAAGCTGAAATATTTCCGTCATAGCAAGCGCCATGGCGAAAAGGGAACAAATAAAGATAGCAGAAGGCATGGTACCAGGAAGTAGTGACGGGGCCGGCTAACATGAAGAGAGGTGCAGGATATAAGTGACTCCTTGAATATAAAAGTACACGAGGCGGTAGAACTGGGCAGAGACTGTCTCTCTTTCAGGCAGACCGTGATAAGAGCTACCTTCGGAAAAAGACCTGCTACACGATGATGATGACCTCTATATAACTGATGTTTCTAAGGGATCATTTACTTACTAACCTAACCTTTAACCTTGTAACACCTGGACTATCGATATATCAATATGAAGCGCCACCGTAAACAACAAGTGTAATTAACAGAAGATGACAGTGTAATGACTTACAAGACAAAATCCAAACAGAGAAGTCCCGGAGGTGAGAACTTGTTTGCTGCCCTGGAGTCGTGCTGATTTACAGTTAAAGGGGAAAAATATAAGCAGTGTGAACAGAATAAGGTACCAGTTGGGGAATTCTCTACTTGGGCAATATGATGGCCTTTGTCCAGTGCTGTGTTTTGGGTCTTCTGGTAATTATTCGCTTCAGTTTTATCAGGACTGTTTGGTTGTGTATTTAATTACCGGCTAATCTTTCTGTGTGCTTGTCTACATGTGAATCTGTATATTATATGTCTTCTACACGTCATCTTTTACTGTTTTTGGTGTTGATGGAAATACAAGCGGCGTCTGATTCTTGTTTTCTGGTAGATTAGATGTTCTATGATGTTTAGCTGTATGCCAGTTTGATATTTGTAATACAACTATACGTCTATGTTCCTGCCTGCTGATTATTCTCTCTTATGCTGTATAGTGCTGTTTAACATCTGCCTAAATGTCTGCTAGGCGTGGATTATGAGATGTGTCTTTATATGTGTGTTTCTCTGTTTAATAACCTCCATATATATCTTTTTAAATGTGGGGTGCCTCGTGAAATTTTTCCTTTATGATTATCTCTTAAGTCTCATTAAATATATGTCTGATTAAATGTTAATCTGTTAGTTTGTTCATCTTGTTGTGCACGTATGTGTATGCATGAGTTTGTTTACGTGCCGACGTATGAGTGTGTATATAAGGAGAATGTATGCGTGTGTGACTGTGTATGCAAGAGTATGTGTGTATGTGTGCGTGTGTGTATGTTTGAATGTGTGTGACTGTGTATATATGATCACGCGTGTATGTTTGGGTGTGTATATTTATGTGTATGTCTGGGTATGTATGTGTACGTTTGTCAGCGAATATGTGTATTATTACAGACATATTACAACACTTGTTTGAAAATCCAAACATAAAAACAACATTAATATGTAATAATAACCACAAATATTGTATTTAATATTACTGTTAATCTTGCTTACTTTAACACAGCTAACGATATGGGCCTTCAACCACCCCTGACCCCCCCCCCCCCCCCACCCTTTTCAACATTGTGTGGGCCGGCGAACATGTTCGCCAAAGCATGTTCTAAACAGTTAAGTTATATATTATTATTATATTTGGGCTTAGTTGCCGGGACGCCATCAAATTTAGTGGGTGAATGTGCAACAGGCAAGTAGGAATTGGTTGTCAGCTGGTTATAATAATTTGGGTTTGGCTACACTTATAAACTAAAACTGGCGGGTTTGCAGATTGGCACTCGTCAGGCTACGTGCAGTTGACCACATGACCCGTCAACGACTCCTTTGGTCTAGAGAAATACAAGTCAAGCCTCATATGTCCAGTAAGACCTCAAACCAATAACGTCACTTTTGTTTCAGGCTATCGTTGGCTTGCAAGATGGAAACGTGGTAACTGCCTCCAGAGGTCAGTATTTATCCATGAACTAAATAATAATAAAAACTAAAATACACAGACCTCTTCCTCTTTTTTCTTTGTTTTGCTATTTAAGAAATAAACTCATGCCAGGCCGTCATCTTATCCTCTTCTTCTTCGCACCAGAGGCTATAAACTCCGATTGCAATTCCTGATTGTTCACTTGCTTCTGTACTTTGGTCTTCTTCCTAAACAAGAGTGCTGACTGCTTATTCGTGCTACAAAACTTTCCTTTATGTGTGCAGACTGTTGGTTCACTGCGTCTGAAGCAGATGCTTTCCGTCTTCGAAGAAAAATCTATTCTAGCAACGTCGGCCTTGCTACTGTTTGGATTACTAAGATGACGAATGGAAAGTGTATATAGGCGCTAACCTGATTGAACAATGGTCCTAATGCAACCACCAGGAGGGGTTGGCGCCTAAACATTCCAAACTGTCTTACCCTTTGCCCTTTCCGACAATATCCCCCACCACTCCTTTCCGCACCCTTGATGATCATTCAAATTATTTGTCCGTAATAGTCTTCTCTTTTTGATTTTATTTATGTCTCTTTTTATATTCAAGCAAATGGAATATAATAATCAATTTCAACTTCTTTTTATTGTCCTGAATACAACACTAGCGTGTCGCAGATAACAATACATTAACAATCAACAAACAGACTAAGTGCTAATCACTCTAGCTAACAAAGAAGCGAGTTCGCCTCAAGTGACCTGCTATCAGAATCTCCAGCAAAGATGCACATGGAACTCAAAATCTAATACAGTCCATTTACTGAACGTACCGCAACAACGCGACACCAGTTTGGACTTCGGACTGGTCAGTGGATAGTGAAATCGGACGCCCGCGTGCATTGTTGCTCACGTCAAAAATGTCTTGGCAGTTGGAAGTAGAAACAAGTAGCCTAACGGCGCTGCCCGGGCAAAATTTAGAGGTACAAATCTACCATGGTATTTCAGAATCCTCGCAGGTGCTATGAAGCCTGTGCACTGTAATGAGCTTCTTCAGACATAGACTTGAGTTAGAAGAAGAACGGTGCACTTATGATTTTTTACGTTTACCATGATATTGATCTGTTGTTCAAACCTCATTAGACACCAGTAGGTCAGTCTAGCTCTCGATTCAGTGCCCCTTAAATTACGTTGCGCTTATAACTCTGCGTGGGTTCTGTGGCTAAGTCGATGCGAACGCTTCGTAATGCCGGGATGCCGGGTTCGATCCCAGCTGCGGGCCATGCGCCTTGCGTTGGTTTCGACAGTGGTATCAAGAAAGTGGACCGTCCAGAAGCAATGGCAAACTAATGGACGTAAATTTGCCTAGAAAAACCACACAACAGCCAGGGGCGGTTGGGGTTGGTTCTGCAACGTCCTGTACAGGATACGCAACTAACCTTTTAACCCTGCCCGGTCTGGCAACAACGAAAAGTCAGGACTTAAAGTTTCCTGTCTCACCGCAGCAGGTTAAAAGCCGAATAGACCCTTCAGTCAAGTCCCATGTCTTTTATCACCTTCAAGAACCATCGTGACTAGTTGGACACTTTTAGCACGCCTCGATCTACAAACCTACTTTTTTGTGCTCGTAAGTGTATCCAAATGAAAATTAGTATTACCGTCTAACATTTTACTACTACCAGACTATTATTATGCGCTCAAAACAGGCTTATTTTATTTGTGATTTCCTAAAATGGTTATGAGGCCCCCATCCCCCCCTCCCTGCCACTCTAATACCCACCCTGAGCTCAACCTGCTCTGAAGCTCCCCACCATATTATTTTCTCCAATTCCCCACACACTTACACAACACCCACCCACACAACCCCCACAGGCACAGTACCCCCCACCCCCCCCACCCCAAGACGCAACACCCACACACACACACAACGCAGCACACAGACAACACACATAACACCCACACACACAACACCGACACACGCAACACACTCACACACAATACCCACACACACAACACGGACACACGCAACACACTCACACATACCACTGTCCTCTCTCATTGACTACAACCTGCTACTTCTGTCTCAGATATTCAGTGCGACTCTATCACACTGACAAGCACCTGGAGAGACCACACCAAAGAAGAGATCAAAGACCGCAATGGCCGCCCTGTAGAGTTTACATCCCTGGAATTCTCCAGCCTGGGCAAAGTCCCATGTGAACGTGGAGAGAATCTTTTTGTGTACGAAAACAAATTCCATGTGAAAAATGGATGCACAGCCAGATTCAGTTTCTGCTACAAAGCTTCTGACAGTGAGCCTCCCTATTCCTCAAGTGCGTACATGTCAATGTTGTGTGGCGTTAGGGAATGTTTGGTAGAGTTAGTAAATTAGTTAACTATATGTACATGAGTTTGGGAGTCGCTGTGTTGTAGTAGCTAGACGCTCGTCTGTGAATCAGAAGGTCGTGGCTTCAAGTCTATAGATGGAACTGGACTTTTCTTCAAACGTGACATTTGGTCCCAGGGCTACCCAGTCTTGAATGGGTACCAGGTGCAGTCCTTGAAGGTAGAGACGGTCGGCATGATTTTGACCGAATCACCCACAAAGTGCCGATTGATCTATAAAATATAGGTCTAGCTCTACACGCACAGTACGTGGAAAGGAGTTCTTCACTAATATACATGAGTGTACATAGGTGCCCACACCTAGGGGTACAGGTCTCATACGCGCATTTATACAAATCTATGTCTATAACTCATTGGACGCTACGTCAGTGACATGAAAACGGTCCGTGAGTTAGATACTCTTCTTGTATTTATATTTCCTACAGATTGCAAAATTATTACTCTCCTGAGCAAAAAACATCGTGAACATACAGAGGACTTTGATGAAAAGATTGATGACATCTCATTAGTAGAACAATTCAAAGACAGCGCTGAGTGCAAGAGAGGGGATAACTATGGGACCCGGGACAAGATTGCCTTTGCCAGCGAAGGATGCCAAGGAAAGTTTAAAGTATGTTTCAAGAGAACTTCCGAAGGTAACTTTAGTGTTTTATTACCATGTTTGATAGCAGTTTTTGCCCTCCAGTTTGTCACAAACGTATTTTGAATTTAATGCATGAATGCCCTGAGATTTTATTGTTGTGTGAAGATATAAGTTGCGTATCATTTACAGGACGTTGCAGAACCAACCCCAGCACTTTTATGCTCTTGTGGGTTTTTTTCTGGGCAAATTTACGTCCAGTAGTTTGCCATTTCTTTCTGGAGGATCGGCTTCTAGATACCACTGTCAAAACCAACGCAAGGCGCAGGGCCCGTAGCTGGTATCGAACCCGGCACCCTGGCATTACGAAGCGAGTTCGCAACGCCTTAGCCACATACGCCGACGTGAAGAGATAAACAAGCGGTTGTTTCAGAGAGATTAATAAACAAAAGTGAACTGGTTGAAGATTTAATTCAGCCAACTTTCATTGTGAAAATGCTAGATACCTAACTGAATGGTAACAACCCTATTCAATTAGATCTCAAACCAAACTTAACTAGACAAATATAATTTAGATTATATCGTGTCCCACTAAATAGAGCACAACATTATATATATATTTAAAAAAATCTTTTCATATTGTGAATGTAAATAATGCGGACTCAACACATTGCACAATTTATTGCCAGGCATATTTCGCGGTATCTCGTCAACGGTTGTGAGAGATAGTTTGTATTTCATTCGAATTTGTTTAGGTTGTGTGCTTTACTATACGTTGCTGTAACGCTGTAGTAACGACATGACGAAATACAGAGAAATATACCTGGCAATAAATTGTGCTGTAATTTTTTTTTTCAGTCCACAGTATTTAAATACAAATTATATTGCATCTTGTCACA
This sequence comes from Candidula unifasciata, assembly GCA_905116865.2. Lineage (NCBI taxonomy): Eukaryota > Metazoa > Mollusca > Gastropoda > Stylommatophora > Geomitridae > Candidula > Candidula unifasciata. The sequence goes on along the minus strand of CAJHNH020003323.1, from coordinate 563,521 downwards.
AAGTTGGCTGGACTAGAACCATAGATATATTATATCTTCTCGTAAAGTAAGCTAAACAATACTTATACTGTTACCTCGTATCATAAATATACGTTTACTAGAACGACAGAAGCGTTTACAATTTATCACAAGTATATTCAGTCATTATCCAATTGGGTCATTATATGTAGTATAAGGCTCGTAGTCGATTCCTCCATTCCGTTTTGTCCTGTGCTATTACTTTTGTATCTTCTTCTTCTTCTTCTCTTCCACCTTGTACCTCATCGAAGTGTCGGGGGGAGATGTAATGTTCGTTGATGAGCTCTGTCAAGAGCACTATTAAGACTGATGTTCATTTCTGTAAGGCTGTTCTTAATGCCATCACTCCATCTTTTCCGAGGTCTTCCACTCGCTTTATACCCGTTGTAACGTTTTAGTGTGGCTCGCTGTGGCAGATAGTACCAGGGCATTCTTGTTAGGTGTCCAAACCATTTCATTTGTTGTTCTTTGATGACCTGTAAGACTGGCTTTATTCCTAGCATTCGTCTGATTTCATGATTTTGTATTCTGTCTTTCCTTGAAACTCCTGCAGCTCTTCTAAGGCATTTCATCTCTGTTGTCACAATTTTACGTTCATTGGAGGATGTAAGTGTCCACGTTTGGCACTGATAGCATAGTATTGGCCAAAAAATAGTTCTGATAAGATTCACTTTAGTACTCTGAGGTATCTGCTTGTGTGTCAACAGGGGAGATAGTTGGCCAATTACTTGATTAGCTTTGGCACATCTGGAGCTAATTTCTCTGTCCAGTTTTCCGTCTGAAGTAAAAATTGCTCCCAAATACTTAAATTCCTCTGTTTGTCTCAGGGTGTTGTTTTTTAATTTAATTTCTAAATTGTCTTTATGTCTTCCTATCATCATTGTCTCTGTCTTCGTAGTGTTTATTTTCATATTATATTCCTCCCCCTTGTTACTAATTTGATTTAGGTGGTTCTGTAGGCGTTCCATATATTTCTGCTATGAGTACCTGGTCGTCGGCGAAAAGTAATTCTGTTATATCTTCTTCCTGATTAAAGTCTGTTTCGCTACATATGGCGTCCATGTATGTTATGAAAAGAAGCGGCGATAGTACACAGCCCTGACGCACACCAGAGTTCACTATAAAAGTTCTAGACAACCCTGCCTTTGATCTTATGCAGCATTCACTACGTGTGTACAGGCTTTTTGCAAATATTAATGAGATGATTGCTGATTCCCTTTTTCCCCATACATTCCCACAACATATTCCTGTCGACTCTATCGAAGGCTTTTTCTTGGTCTATGAATGTCAACAAACATGTCTTATCATGTTCTATTGCCCTCTCTGATAGTTGTCTCAATGTATAAATGGCATCTGTGCAACTTCTGTTTCGTCGAAAGCCCATCTGTGCTTCTGAAAGTTGATACTCTATCAATGGTCTCAGCCTTTTTTCGATGATCTTAGCATACATTTTCCCAGTGTGACTGAGAAGTGATATTCCTCTGTAATTAGTACATTCCCTCTTACTTCCTTTATTTTTCCACAGCGGGACAATGACAGCAGTTTGCCAATCTGATTACTTTTGTATAATGGACGGAATCTGGTCGGGTACTTGTGGCTTTTCTTTTAAATGTTTTCTTTAGGTTTCTTCTTTGACATCCTCGTTTCTTTTGTGCTTATATTTACTATTCCAGTGCATGTTTGGCAAAGTAAAATACTCGAAATCTTTAAACTATAAATGATTACGGTCTGACATGGAGGGAAGAAGCATAAAGCCCAGAGACGGTACAAATACCATAATTTTAGCCACGAAACTGGCACAAATAAACAGGACCACAAATATAGCCACCGACTGTTGAGCAGGTTTTTGATTTTTTGATTTTTTTTTCTCAAAAGAAATAGGAATTGGAAAAGTGCTTTTTTTTTTTTTTTTATTATGCTCTGTTCGTCTCTACTCAGCTTGTGTGCAATACAAAACCATCTTCTCTGTCTAACTCAGTCGTCTCTCTGTGGGCATATGTTGGTGTCTGTACATGTGATTGTATATGTGTGTATGTCTAACTCAGTCGTCTCTCTGTGGGCATATGTTGGTGTCTGTACATGTGACTGTATATGTGTGTATGTCTAACTCAGTCGTCTCTCTGTGGGCATATGTTGGTGTCTGTACATGTGACTGTATATGTGTGTATGTCTAACTCAGTCGTCTCTCTGTGGGCATATGTTGGTGTCCTGGTACATGTGACTGTATATGTGTGTATGTCTAACTCAGTCGTCTCTCTGTGGGCATATGTTGGTGTCTGTACATGTGATTGTATATGTGTGTATGTCTAACTCAGTCGTCTCTCTGTGAGCATATGTTGGTGTCTGTACATGTGATTGTATATGTGTGTATGCATGGATGCATGTATAGGTGTGTATGTATGGAAAGTGGGTGTGCATGTATATTCATAAATGTATGTTTGTGTGTTTTCTGTTTGTGCATTTATGTCTATGTATGTGTATGTGTTTTATGTTTTTATATGTATGTAGATGCGTGTGTGTATGTATCACGTATGTCTGTATATGAGTTACCATGTATGAGAACGTAGGGAGTATGTATACTTGTGGTGTGAGTGTGTACGATTGTTTTTACACATGATATCTGTAAGGCCATTTATTCTATAATTTGTATTTCTTTATTATATCCATACCGTGCATTATTGATAATGGTTTGGTACTCTGGAAAAATGAAGTGGCTTATAAGAGCCGAAATGTCAGACGGGCATGGGTTGCCCAATGTGTAAACCATTTGAAAAATAAAGTTTGTTCGTTCGTTTCGCTACTTCGTTCGTCTTCTCCCATTTTTTTAAGATCACTCTCCCTTGAGTATATGGCAAGACCTAGCGCAAGGCCCCCCCCCCCCACCTTTCCCACCCCCGCCGCCTCTTTTCATTGCTCCCCCTACAAAACAAAATATTATTAAAATGATGAAAAACAAAAACATCCTGCAAGAATTGAAACAGACGGTAGGTATGTATATTTTGGTGAGATTTGTTCTTAATCTATAAAGGCCTGTGTTATAACAGTAATCATATTTTGAACTGTGGATAAATAAACTGCTTATGAAAACAAACAACTTCTTCGCTTTTCGCTTTTTAAATTGTTTTTAAAAATTTTATTACTTTATTTATAATTAAACTGAAAAAATATAATAGATTATTATCAATACATATGTACTGAATTTCAAAATCGTTTGACGCCCTCTTTTACTGAAAACTATGTTTTAAAAAGTCCTAGCTTACGTTGCATTTTAATATGTATCTTCCCACAATATTTTGAAGATTTCCTCTGACATACTCTATTTACAATTGTTTACTCTGTTTTGGTCACATCGTAGGCCCGCACTCATTTATCATAAAGTGCCTGCAGGGCTGGCGTGGGCGATATGCCTCTCCATAATCTGCGATCTCCTGCAGCATGTATCAGTTCGTGTGCCGACACACCTCCATCCATGCAACAAAACTGTCAAGCATTTTTTTCTCGTTGTCTTCCTCTATCCCTCTTACAGAATTTTCCCGGGCACAAAGTTCTTTTTCCCCTTTTCATAACAT
>CAJHNH020003323.1:525000-559917 GCA_905116865.2 Candidula unifasciata | reverse complement strand
CGTAGTTAGTTGTAAGTTTTTCGCTTTTTACTCGGATGGTAGGAGTTCGATTCCCCGCTGGGTGATATAATTTTTGGGGGGCCCCTAACTATGTGGCTGCTACGTTTTGTTGTCGTTTATAGCTAGGCTGCAATATCTACGCCTTTTTTCTGTTCGATTTTGGGGTTTATAGCTAGCCTGTTATAGCGGTGACGTGATGCTCAATGTTCATGTCACGGGTAATATTCGTTCGCCCTTGAGAGGGCGGTGGCACGTTGTGTTGTGGTTTACAGCTTGGCTGCGATATCTGACCTAAAGTCTTCAGTCTTCGGTCGTAGAGTTGTAAGTATATCACCCTTCACGCGAATGACCGTTGTTCGATTCCCCGCTGGGTGCTAATTTTTTTTTTCCCCTTTAGGGGCGATTGTGATGTGGTTCACAGCTAAGTTGCGATATCTGCGCCTTACGCCCAAAGACATCCGATTTCATTAAGACTTAATTAGCCTCCGCCAGACGCTTCATTCAATCAAAAACTATTTTTTGTTGACATAAACTGTTAACTAAGAATGCTTTCGTTCCAGTTTGGTTTGGGTCGACACGGATGCCAAGGTTAGTTACACATCGTCCCTTCAGAGAGGGAGATATGACGAATGCAGGTTTTTATTTCCGCTATTTGTGAGTATTGTGAATTTTTTTTTTTAAATCACGGAATATTACTGTGGGTTCCACCACTGGTTAGGTGATGGAGTTTTGTATCGGGGGCACACTTAAACTAAACAGTCTGTGGCGACAGCATGCGGCGCCAACTACTCTGTAAACAACGAACTGTACAGACTGTAGTTACCGTTTTGTGTTGTTGTTGTTGTGACGATAGTGGTGGTAGTTGTAGCAGTAGTACTGGTACTCGATGGGTTATGTTGTAGCTGTTACACTGGCCAAATTTACTTTGCAGTACAGATTAATGATACCCACTTTTGTCTTGGTGGACACGAATGCCAAGCTCAATTTAACCGCAGTATTTTGTCAGGCAATGACTTTACCATACTTCGTAGAGGATGATATGATTGTCAAGAGGGGGGGGGGGTGAAGGCGGGGGGGGGGGTGTTGAGGGGGGTTGTTGTCAGACACTGTTTACTGAGAGAGCTTAAAACATTATTTTACAGTTCTCATTTCTGAACTATTTCTAATTTTACAATGTCGCCACATAATAATGTTTCAATCATTCGGAGTGGGAGATATAATTTGATAGGTGCTTGAGTCCTTGGTAGCGTAGTTGTATATTTTGCGTGTTACGCGGGGGACCGGTGATTAATGCCCCGCTGGATGATTAAATACATTTTCTTGCTTCAACTAAGCGGCTGACACGTTGTGTTGTGTTTTACAGCTAGGCTGCGTATCTACGTCTTTTTTTTCGCTCGCTTTGGAGGTTTACAGCTAGCCTGTGATAGCGGCGACGTGATGTTGGTCATGCCACGGGTAATCTTCGTTCGCCCTTGAGAGGGCGGTTGGCATGTTGTGTTGTGGTTTAGAGCTAGGCTGCGATATTAGACCCAAACACTTCAGTCTTAGGTAGTACAGTTGTAAGTATTCCGCCCTTCACGCGGTTGACCGGTGTTCGATTACCCACAGGGTGCTAATTTTTCTTTTTCCGTCAAGTGGGCTGTTGGCCTGTTGTGTTGTGGCTTACAGCTAGGCTGCGATATCTGCAACTTTCGCCCAAAGACATCCGATTTCAGTAAAGTAACATTTATCCACCTCGCGCCGCTTCACTCGATTATTAACTATTCGTGATGACAGAAGCTGTTAACTAAGATTGCTTACAGTCCAGTTTACTTTGGGTGGACACGGATGACAAGGTCATTTAACATTCGTCCCTTCAGAGATGGGAGATGACAAGTGGGGGTTTTTATTTCCGCTATTTGTGAGTATAGGACGGACTATTACTGTGGGTTCCTTCACTAATTAGGTGATGGATTTTTTCGTTTTTTTTTCTTTGCTGGGAGCTCAATTACACTAAATAGTCCGTGGCGACAACATGCAGCGCTAACTCCTTTGGCTACACCGACCTGCACAGACAGTAGTGACTGTTTTTTGCTTTTGTTCTGAAGGTGGTGGTGGTAGTGGTGGCAGTAGTACTGGTACTGGATGGGTGATGTGGTAGCTGTTACACTGGCCACATTTACTTTTCAGTACACATTAATGCTATCCATTTTTCATTGGGTGGACACGGATACAAAGCTCAATTTAGTTACAATATTTCGTCAGAAGATGACTTTCCCATCCTTCGGCTAGGATGATATGATTAGTGGGGGGAAGGGGGATTGATGGCAGACACTGCTAACTGAGAGAGGTTAAAACATAATTTTAAAGTTATCATTTCTCAACTATTTCTATTTTTATACTTTCGCCAGGGAAGATTTTTCAATCCTTCGAAGAGGGAGATATGACTGTGTGGAGGGGAGAGGGACGGGTGGTGAGGGTTATGACAGACACTGTTAGCTGAGAGCTATTTTCTTTCCTCTCCATTTCACCATTCGGGGCCACAGCAACGCGTGGCCGGGTACAGCTAGAACGTACATAATAAAGCACTCAAAAACTTAGCAGTTTGATTACACCAATGCAGACTGAGATATATACATGGCAAAAACATCCTAACGTGCACAGTTCTTGGATGCTGCACTGACAATGCAGTCCTCAGACCTCTGTTGTTCCAAAATCACCCGGTCCCAAAATGGCTTGTAAAACTCGACTATAGCCAGTAACGAGTTAGTTTTCTTTATTATTACATATAACGAATGTTATTGTTTATACACATATGTCTTTGATTCAAATGGTTATCCAAATAGAAGGATACACTTTTATACATGTTGCTTGAATATCCATTACATAAATTAATATTCTTGGAAGAGAGAGAGAGAGAGAGAGAGAGAGAGAGAGAGAGAGAGAGAGAGAGAGAGAGAGAGAGTAGGGTCTGTCCGACTCTCTACACACGGTGGAAAAGAAAGACGCAAATATAAACATATTGTGACCGGTACTATCAGTATGTAACTCTGCGCTGGCTGGTGAAGATGACGACGAAGCATACATGGGAATGTGATGTCAATTCTTTACTCAACTCAACTGAGAGAGAGAGAGAGAGAGAGAGAGAGAGAGGGGGAGAGAGAGAGAGAGAGAGAGAGAGAGAGAGAGAGAGAGAGAGAGAGAGAGGCGGTCTAAAGATTACAAACTTAAAAAGATTTCGTAGATGTTCAATGTAGCTGCTGTCTGCACCGCGACAAACATCCAAGAAGGAGACGAACTCATCCCATACACGAAGCAGCATAATTTTTGCACATAAGTTCAATTCAGCTGTGTAAGGTTTGTTTGTTAAACAACTGTGCCCTAGTGGTAGTAATTAAAAACTGTAAACCTTTTCCTCTCTCTTGCGTATATAGCAATAATATGTAACGTGTACTCAATGAAATATTGATGAACTAGATCTAACCGGCCACGCGTTGCTGTGGCCTAGAATGGTGAAATGGAGAGGAAAGGAAATAGCCCTCAGCTAACAGTGTCTGTCATTAAACCACCCCCCCCCCTCCCTCTCCTCTCCCCTCAACGAAGTCATATCTCCCTCTCTGAAGGATTAAAAAATCATCTATGGCGAAATTATTAACAAAGAAATAGTTAAGAAACAAAACATTAAAAATAATATTTTAAGCTCTCTCAGCTAAGTTTGTTTGACATAATTCCCCCCCCCCCCCTTTTTCCACTTTCCATCAATCACATTTGCCTCTCCGTGGGATTGAAAATTCATCACCTGGCGAAATTATTAAAATAGAAATAGTTAAGAAATGAGAACAATAGAAAAATATTTTAAGCTCTCTCAGCTAACGGTGTCTAGCATAACCCCCCCCCCCAACCCACCCCCTCCCGCTCTCCCAAACATATCTCGCTCTCCCAAAGATTAAAAAATAATCACCTGGTGAAGTCATATCTCCCTCTCCGAAGGACTGAAAAATCATCCATGGCGAAATTATTAAAATAGAAATAGTTAAGAAATGAGAACTTTAAAATAATATTTTAAGATCTATCAGCTAACTGTGTCTGGCATACCCCCCCCCCCCCCTTTCCCCAAATCATATCATCTGCTCCGAAGGATGGGAAAGTCATAGTGTAACTAAATATTGTAACTTCATTGAGCTTTGCATCCGTGTCCACCCAGACTTAAATAGGTAGCATTAACTTGTACAGAGAAGTAAATGTAGCCAGTGTAACAGCTACCACATCACCCATCCAGTACCAGTACTATTGCAACCACAACCACCACCACCATCACAACAACAACAACAAAAACTGTCACTACAGACTGTGCAGGTCGGTGTAGAAAAGAGGAGTTAGCGCCGCATGCTGTCGCCACGGACTATTTAGTTTAATGTTGCCCCTGACATAGAAAAAAAACAACTTCATCATGTAAATAATGATGGAACCTACAGTGAAAAGTACACTATACTCACGAATAGCGGAGAAAAATACCCCGCACCCGTCATCTCTCCCTCTCTGAGGGAACGATTTTTAACTGACCTTGACATCCGTGTCCACCCAAAGTAAACTGGACTGTAAGCCGTCTCAGTTAACAGTTTCTGTCATCGCCGAATAGATTTTGATCGAGAAGCGTCGAGGGGAGGCTAATTGGGACTTAACTGAAATCGGATGTATTTAGGCGAATGGTGCAGATATCGCAGCCTAGCTGTAAACCACAACACAACGTGGCAACCACCCTGTTAAGGGAAAAAGAACAATTATCACCCGGCAGGGAATCGAAAACCGGTCACCCGCGTGAAGGATGATATACTTACAACTATACTACCGACGACTGAAGAGTTTAGGTCAGATATCGCAGCCTAGCTGTAAACCACAACACAACGTGAAAACGGCCCTCTCGAGAGCGAACGAAGATTACCCGTGACATGACCACTGAGCATCACGTCGCCGTTGTCGCAGGCTAGCTGTAAACCTCAAAACCGAAAAAAGGCGTAGATATCACAGCCTAGACGTAAACCACAACACAACGTGCCAGCCGCCCAGTTAAGGGCTAAAAAAAATATTATGTCACCTAGCGGGAAATCGAACACGTGTCACCTGCATGATAGGCAGAATAGCTACCAGCTACGTTACCAAACACGCAATCAAATAGTGGACATAAAATTACATAATAATGCAAAGTTCTATATTAGCTTAGCAGTCAAATATGGTCAATCAAATAAAAACTAATCCAGGCCGGCAACGAAACAAATATTGATTTGACCGTTGCTCGAGCTGTGTCGTTCGTGGTGTGTGCGATTTTCTGACAAAAAATCACGCTTGGAGTCAAATGCAACGTTGTGTGCAAATTTCAAAGCAATCGGTTCAGTAGTTTCCGAATTTTTAGCTAATAACATCGGAAAATTAACATTTTTATTAATATAGATGAAAAAGTATCCAGCATTTTGAATAAACGTGTACATATACAACGAATACGCGCTCACACACACACACACACACACACACACACACAAACACACACACACAAATGCATGAAATCAGCTATACAATGTTATTATAAACAATAAACACAAACGAAGAAGGAATACATCCCGTAAATATTTAATAAGAATTCGACGTTGTTGGAAAGGTAACGGATGTTGTCATAATTAGTTGTCAAACGAATGCCAATTTTGTTGTTGTCAATGAGTTCATGGCGCATTGTATCATGGGAGCATCCTGGTGCTACTCGTAAACTGCTATAGAAGGAAAGTGAAAAGTGAACAACACAATTATTTATACATTTATTTCCCTCTATTATAGTGAAGCGTGAAAAGCATTATTACTAATACTACTACTACGACTACTACTACTACTATTGCTGCTGCTGTTGCTGCTGCAACTACATTTAATACTACTAATACAACCACTCATACTTCGACTATTACTACTAATGTTGCTGCAACTGTTAGTTCTACTATCAAGACTATAACCTCTACTACTACTGCTGCTGCTACTTCTACTACGATTACCACAAGTGTATGTTCTCAACTATCCACCCTATTCCAAAGATTTGTCTCTCTGTGATTATGTTCTCCTCCTAAAATTAAAGTTAAAATTGAAAGGACGCTTCTTTGACGATACTGATGACATTCAAAGGGCCGTAACATTGACTTTAAGGACCATAAAAAACTACAGATGTCGCTCCTGTGTTTGCAAAATCGTACCACTCACTGTGTCAATGCCCAAGGGACTTACTTTGAATGAACTATAGGTTTTGTTTCATCTGTTCTTTTTTTTTTTTTTAAATCTTTTTTTTTTTTTTAAATGTTACTTAAATGTCGGACTTTGTATGTGTAGATATGATTGTACGTGAGTATGGGCGAATGGATGCGCAGATTTACACATAAATGGCTGAGTGGATGGACTTGTTTGTGTCTATATTTATGTAAGTTTATATGGGCATGTGTGTACAAATAAATCTTTTGGTATATGCTTATATGTGTAGGTGTGTAAATATGTGGGTATGGTGCATACATGGTAATGGGTGTTTGGGCTTGTCTATGTGCACATCCCTCCATGTTCGAATGTGTAAATATGCATATGCTAAGCGCGTTTACATACACATAAACAAAAATATGTTCGCAGGCAATACTGTTTCTATGTATGAGCATGCATGGTTGTTACTATATTCGTCTGTGTGCATGTGTAGATGTTGCATGTCATGTTTGTATCGTGTACCCATTTTTGACCTATGTAATAAAAGACGTGCGTTAGTATGTTCTCTTCCATATAAAATTGTGTTGATGAAATTTTCTGCAACCCATTTGCTTAGTTACAGTGATCGGAACTGTTTTGTTAATACAATCAGTGTAAATTTCAAATTGTACATGTAATTGTTAAATATATTTCTGTTAACGACTATGATGTAAGTTGAAATTTTAGCTCGATCAATAATTAAACGGAATAATATGGAGTATGTAATTAATGTTTACCTGGATAAGGGTAATCTGCATACAAAATAAAAAAACAATTTTCATATTTCTTCTTAATGCGTTTGTATTTTCCGAGTGTATTAAAAAATTACTCGGACACTACTGAACCGATTGCTTTCAAGATTTTACACAACGTTGCCCTTGATTCAAAGCAGTTTTTTTTTTAGGGAGGTGGGGGGGGGGGGGGGGGTCATAAATTGCCCAAACCACGAATGACGTTGCCCCAGCAACGGTCAAATCATTATTTGTTTTGTTGCCGGCCCGGATTTGTTTTTTGTTGATTGGCCACCTTCGACTGCTGAGCAGGGCTGCCACTAGATGCCTTTTCCAGGATCAATCTCTAACATTTTTTACCGATCGCTTTCAAATTTTCACACAACGTTGCTTTAGACTCCGCCCGTGTTTATATGTATGAGTTTTGCACAAACCACGAATGACGTAGCTCCAGCAACGATCATTTCATTAGAGGTTTCATTGCCGGTCCGGATTTGTTTTTAGTTCTTGGCCACCTTTGACTCTGTGTGTAACACCGAAATTCACATCATTATATAATTTCATTTCTACTAAATGCTTGAAAGTTGTTAACGTAGTTAGTTGTAAGCATTTCGCCTTTCAGGCGATAGGTGCTCGATTCCCTGCTTGGTGATATTTTTTTTTGGGGGGGGGGGAGAGAACGGTGGTGGTGGGGGCGGGGGTGCTAACTGGGTGGCTGCTACGTTTTGTTGTGGTTTATAGCTAGGCTTCAATATCTACGCCTTTTTTTTGTGCTCGATTTTGGGGTTTACAGCTAGCCTGCGATAGCGGCGACGTGATGCTCAATGTTCATGTCACAGGTAAGATTCGTTGCCCTTGAGACGGCGGTTGGCACATTGTGTTGAGGTTTACAGCTAGGCTGCAATATTTCACCTAAAGTCTTCAGTCTTCGGCAGTAGGGTTGTAAATATTCCGCCCTTTATGCAGATAACCGGTGTTCGATTCCCCGCTAGGTGCTAATTTTTTTCCCCCTAAAGGGGCGGTTGGCACGTTGTGTTGTGGTTTACAGCTAGGTTGCGATATCTGCTCCTTACGCCCAAAGACATCCTATTTCAATAAACTCTAATAGCCTCTCCCTGACGCTTCACTCGATCAAAAACTATTCGTTGATGACAGAAACTGTTAACTAAGACGGCTTAAGGTCCAGTTTTGTTTGGGTCGACACGGATGCAAGGTTAATTATTAATCGTCCCTTCGGAGAGGGAGAACGCACCCCTTTGTTCAGGTGATATAAGTTGCTTAAACTAAACAGTCAGTTTGCGGTCGATTTAAACAAATAATCATTTTTTTTTTTTTTTTCTCTCTCTCTAACAGTGCACTTTATTTGATGACCCACTAATATCGACATTCAATGATATGTTTTGTTGGCGTGTTTTCTAGCGTTGGCATGAACAGACACTGTTTGGCATATATTCAGACTATCTCTCTGTAGCTGTGCAATGGACTGATATTAAACCCTATTAGGAGGACAGGGTTGCGCTTTTTTTTTTTTCTTTTCTTTCTTTTAAAGTTTTTACCATTTTTTTGCGCCCACAGCAAACGCGTGGGCCGGGTACAGCTTGTACCATTTTGTACTAGTTGTAGTTGTACTAGTTGTAGTCCTGGTATCGGCAATGCGGCAAGTTACCATTATCTCAGCATCGATAAGTAAACTTTTCTAGATTTTACATAATATTTACCTTGATAAGAGTAATCTGTCAATATAATAATACATTTATAATCATATCTGTGTTCAATCTGTTTGCCTTTTAATGGCAGCCTGTGTACATGTATATTTTAATGTATATACTTGTGTATGAATATTTGTTCCCTATCTGTACAAATACATTCACATGTTTTGTGTATGTTTATACGCATGAGTTTCTGTTATTTAATATGGGTGTGTTGTTACAGGCGCAGGTACAGTCTTACACATAGATGCAAACCTAAGTTCTGGAAATAAATTACAATAAACATCTTGTCTTGAAGACGATGTCCTATCTGCAAATCTTTTATTAGCTAAGATTTCAAATAATGTTTCCAGAAAAAATAACTTGTTAGAATATCCTTTGAACAGTATGCCCCCAACCATATAAACAAATATTGAGTTCATATCACAATCTCAATTCATATCACAATCTCAGCTCAAATCACAATCTCAGTTCATATCACAATCTCAACTCAAATCACAATCTCAGTTTCACAATCACAATCACAATCACAATCTCAACTCAAAATCACAAATCTCAATTTCAATCTCACAAATCTCTCAACTCAAATCACAATCTCAGTTCATATCACAATCTCAACTCAAATCACAATCTCAGTTCATATCACAATCTCAACTCAAATCACAATCTCAGTTCATATCACAATCTCAACTCAAATCACAATCTCAGTTCATATCACAATCTCAACTCAAACTCACAAATCAACAATCAATTCTCAGTTCATATCAAATCACCAAATCTCAATCTCAATCTCAAAATCACAATCTCAGTTCATATCACAATCTCAATTCATATCACAATCTCAACTCAAATCACAATCTCAGTTCATATCACAATCTCAACTCAAATCACAATCTCAGTTCATATCACAATCTCAACTCAAATCACAATCTCAGTTCATATCACAATCTCAACTCAAATCACAATCTCAGTTCATATCACAATCTCAACTCAAATCACAATCTCAGTTCATATCACAATCTCAACTCAAATCACAATCTCAGTTCATACCACAATCTCAGCTCATGTCTATTCGTCTGTCTTTATGTCTGTTCTTCTGTTGTTTGTACGTGTGCGTGTTGTAAGGAACCTAACATGACAGCATAAGGCTCGCTTGTAGGCTCGTGACTGACTATCTACCCCTAAACACACCATGCCAAATATTTACTGAGAACCCATATCGATCTTTAATGTACACAAATCGATACACGATATATTATAACGGTCAAAACAAGACTACGGTCACACGTTCTGCAACCAACTCCTCGACAGTCGAGCTGTCCAATGGTTTTGTTTCACGCGAACTGTCCAGTTTTTCATTAATAGCCTCCCAAAACAGTTCTGGACTTACATTTACAAGGAACTAAATGCATGATGACTTCATAATGACCCAAGCTGAATATATAGGAACAACAAAAACAAGAATGCACGAATCTATAAATACAGTTAAGAAATGGACAGACTCTTGGGGAGTCACAATAAACCAGACCAAAACAGTCTCGACTATCTTCTGTATTTCCACAAAGCTAGAATAAGTTAATATGTACAACATCCTTCCGAAAGAGGATAACCTCACATATTTGGGAGCAAAATTCGACAAAAGGCTAATCTGGGGCTTTCACATTGAAGGCAGCGAAAGGAAAGCGGCCCTGCGGCTAAGACTTATGAAGAAACCTACTGGAACAAGCTGGAGTGCAGATGCCAACACCGAAAAGTAAACACAGGATACGCATGACCAAAACTGCATGGTGTGGCATGGGAGCATACTTCACTGCAGCCAAATCAAGCCTACGCAAACTGACGAAATGCAGAACACTGGTCTCATAATCATTACTGGAGGTATAAGAATCAATGAGCTGGATGTAACTTCTAGCCTCCAGAGCTTGAGCATTCGAACAAATTTAAATGCATGAACAACAATCCCATGCACAGAATAGCAAACATTTTAACTAAACACCGACTGAATATGCAAAGATTTCACCATCTATCAAAATTATACTATTAAAAAAAATAGCGACATCCTTTCTAAAGATCATTTAACCTGGGAAATGATCCAGGCATACATCATAGACCAAGGCACAAGCAGTACAAGCGAGGCAAACGGGGACGCCCCCAGTACTAGAAGCCGCACTGTCCCTCCCCTGGATAGCCAGCACCACCCTACCGGAGCCCCACCCACCAGTCCTATAGGCGATCAACTACGCAAATGCCACAGAGCTAACCAAAACTCCTAACCTAGTATATTTTCAGGAATAAGAAGACAACAGGAACTACCACAGGCCACCTGACGTCCTGAAGCAGACAGCCGAGGGCATTGCACCTAAGGGTACCAGCACTTGGAAATTCCAGTCTCTCTCATGCCACTCTACCCCAACCATATGTATTTCAACAAATGACTTTCAATCTCATTTCTGAGCAAGGGACCTTAACCCACCAGGAGTGGAACCCATCTCTCTGAAGTTACCTGTGGCTCTCATTCTTCCGACCTAACTATCACATCTCCGGCACATTCGAGCAAATTAGTTTTCCCATTTGAAGCCTACTTTACCTCCACTACTTCTCCACACTCCGTGGAAAAAAAAATTAAAAAACGGGCTGATCACAACAACAGATTGTGACGGCCTGGTTTTCCTGAAAAGGAGCATTGCTGGAGACGTTGTGACCCGGTGTTTGTTTGGCTTCTTTCGGCGGCTTTACAGAACGGCAGCCAAGCAGCAACAGAGCACCAGCACAGCGATCAGCACGAGGTAAACCAAGCACCAACAACAATTAGATAAAACCAACAGTCATCATCACTAAGAGAACTGGACCACTCCAGACCCAAAAACCACAAGCACCACACCACAGCAAGGAAGCAAAGAACCGGAATATCAGGTGTGACTACACACCACAAGTAAAAGAAAATCAAATAAGACAGCCTCCCAGCCTTCCTTCATATAGCAGGCCTCCGGGCGGCTGAAAAAGGATCAAATTTGGGATTTTTGTTGGACAACTGGAATTGGAATTGGTGAAAATAAATCTGGTGACAGTACACATCCTTGTCGTACATCCCTCTGTATGCTCTCAAATGTACCTGTTGTGTGCTATTTGAACTACACAATAATGAGCTCACGACCAAGTTCCCACAGGTACGGATATTCACTTGACACATTTAGTTACGACACGACGCTGTCAGCTCCGTCATACAATAGGTGTATTCGACAGACCCTTAGAGGATATTCACAAGCCCTCACGTCAACAGCATAGCATATTTAGAGACGTAAAAACTGATCCTAATTGGCATTCTCACATAGTCCATATAGTCCTCACTCTCTCTCTCTCAACTTGTAGCGACCTCTCCCTGACCTCTACAGCTCATAAGGTCTACAGAGCCCCACAACTCTGGGTTCGCTGTACAGAAGAACAAGAACAACTCCCATATCAACTGGACCTTGATATTATTACTTCAGTAGACAAGTCGGCTGACTGGAACGGACCTCGTTCTCCAGCATGTGCTCACAGCACCTCAGCCGGTTGAAGGACTCCAATGATCGACAGGACTTATAGCGCTCTCATCGGCATCCCTACTGTTCTGTTTCCATGGTGATCCCACGTCTCCTATCGCCGTCACCAATAGCATCCAGTCCCCTTGGCATTACTTCGCCTTCGGGACTATACCTTCATCCAGTACCATGACCGAGACTCTCAGTCAGTGCTTGCTGTCTTACGGGTGTACGGTACTCTGTCTCACTCGAGTGATAATGAAGCTGACCCTGACTTGGTCTCTTTTCTCTCTCCCTCTCTGACTGACTCACTCACTGACGTACTGAACTCTCATGCTCGGTGTGTACTACACCCGCACTTCCCCAGTGCTTTAGCTCTCTAGCTGCAGGTCACTGCTTGACTGACTAGCTCTCAGTCCATATATACAGTTTCTGGCCCATGTGGCCTGCTACAGTTACCCGAGAGTCACGCTCATGTGGGAGTTCTCGTGACTCATGCTCATGTGGGAGTTCTCGTGACTCACGCTCATGTGGGCGTTCTCGTGACTCGTCCTCATGTGGACGTTCTCGTGACTCATGCTCGTGTGGACGTTCTCCTGACTCATGCTCATGTGGAAGTTCTCGAGACTCATGCTCATGTGGGAGTTCTCGTGACTCACGCTCATGTGGGAGTTCTCGGGACTCACGTTCATGTGGGAGTCCTCGTGACTCACATTCATGTGGGAGTTCTCGTGACTCATGCTCATGTGGGCGTTCTCGTGACTCACGCTCATGTGGGAGTTCTGGTGACTCACGTTCATGTGGGAGTTCTCGTGACTCATGTTCATGTGAGAGTTCTAGTGACTCATGCTCATATGGGAGTTCTCGTGACTCACGTTTATGTGGGAGTTCTCGTGACTCATGCTCATGTGGGCGTTCTCTGGACTCATGCTCATGTGTTCTCGAGAATAACACTTATGTGGGTGGCTGATGTTGCATGAGAATCACGCTGTCACGTAATTCATACTTTCTCTGTGCGTCTCGTTAGCCATGCTTGTCAGCCCCCAATGTGAACCCACGCATCTACTTTCTCGTGACACAACACTTCTCACTTATCAACATTCTCTCCCCCCCCCCTCACCTCCTTTCCCCCCAACCCCTTCCTACTACTCAGGCCAATGTTAACACTGTTCACGGGACATTCTATCATACCACTATGTCCCTTTACACAATATTACACTCTCCCAAATCAGCACGCAACAGCAACAGTACCTAACCAGTTGTTAATTCTTGTAGCTGCTGCTTGCTGCCAATATATATTCTTTATTATTCGTAGATCTTTTTCATCGAAGTTTAATTTTTCTAATAGTTTAATTACTTCTTCATGTTTCTCACAGTCAAATGCTTTTGTATAGTCTATGAAGCATAAGTTCAAATCAGTCTTTACTTCTATAGCTCTTCTGACAATGTCCTTAGGATGTATATGACATTGCTTGTACCTTTTCCTTCTACAAATCCACAGTTCATCGCCGATTTCTAGTTTAATTTTGTTTCTTATTTTTCTTAGTCATGTGACTTGCAAGACTTATTGTGCGATGATGCTCTTCACATTCTAAAGTGCCTGGTTTCTTTCTCAGGGCTATAAATATTGATTTTTAAAGGTGATTTGAAATATACCCACTGTTATAAATATCATTTAAAATTATAGTTATTTTTTCAATTCAAAAATCTTCCCGTGCTTCATTTTTGTCCAGTGAGATGTTGTCTGGCCCGGGTGCTTTTCATTTCTTTATATGATTCAATGCATCCTCGACTTCTGCAGTCATTACTTGTGGACCATCATTGTTGGTCTGCAGCTCTTCATCTGGTCTATTATCATCATACAATTCACTTTATACTCTGTCCATCAGGTAATTATATTACTATGTCCTATTAATAGTCGCCATCTTTTAGTTTTAAACATCCAATGATGCTACCTGTCATCTTTCCTGATTTATCTATACGTACATGGAATGTGAGTGTTTCCTGTGATTTCCCCCAACCTTTGTACAAATTTGATTCAGTCAGGTTTCTTAAGCTACTTTGCATTTATTGACTATTTCTTTTTGTATTCTAGAGTATTCTTCTTTATCATTCTTGTTCTTCCTTCTTTTATCCATCAACTGCTGAATTTCACTTGACATCCATTAATTTTTTTTTTTTTCAACTCTATGGGTTGGTGGGATTGTTTCTTTTAATGTGTGCTGAATTGACTCACGCAACATCTCCCACTGTTCATCAATAGTCTGTATAGTTGCCATTGCATTATATCGGTTTTTTACAGTGACATTGTACTGTTCCTTTATTATCCGTTTTATGTATTCCCAAGTTTAACTTGATGTTCAGTGGTGTTTTCTTAATATTCTTTAGTTTTATTATATTTTTACCTATAACTGGAACATGGTCACTAAAGCAGTCTACTCCTGGTCTAATCATTGCTCCAACTAAGCTGCTCGGGAATCTTCTTTAAATCAAAATATAATAAATCTGATTGAAGACATTATCGCTATGACATTTTCAAATCCACAAGGATGGTGTTTAAACCAGGTGTTACTTATTGTCATGCTCAGCGACACAGCCCATGCTATTAATCTGTCACTTCTCACATTCTTTTCTCTTAGGCCATAGCCACTCATTATTCTGTACGCTTTTTCACATCCTTTTTTTATTGTTGAAATCATTTTAAGTTCACGGGTAATGAAACATCATACTGCTAATTTAATTTTGCAAAAACCTTTACCTGAACCATACGTATCTGTAATAAAAAAAAAATTAGTTTGCACTTTATTGCAGCCATCGTACCCAACCCCCCACAACCCCCCCCCCCCCTTTTTACACACACTGTTTTTAGTGTTGTTCTATAGCTTTTAATTGCTCAAATAAAACTAGCTATAATGAAAAAAATGAAAGCAAATATTAGGAATAATATTTACTGTCACGTTGATGACAAGTTTTACAAACTTAACAAGTTATGCTCTTACGTAAGTAAAGTAAAGTAAAGATCCCTTTTCACGCCTTTCGGCGCATCGGGCATATGGGCATATTTTTACAGACCATCAGCACTCTGTTGGTAATGTGGTCAGCATTATGCCGGCTGTCTTTACTTTCCAAGGACAGCCCATCCTGGTACACATTTTAGGCTGGCTCACGAGTCGGACTCGCAACGCCCTAGCCACGGACGCCGCCATACTCTTACGTAAACAATTTAATATTCTCCTACCAGTTTATTGTTTCAACCAACGATTGTTATATATACCAGGCTCACCCTGAAGCCAAACTCAGAAGAAGAAAATTAAGTTCTGTCAAAGGGTATACACAGACTCGCTGTAATTAAAACAACTATCCTAGGGAATATATTTGACGGCAAGTACAAAATGAAAACATGAATGCTAGTCTTCATTTGAGCAGGTAAGCCTTTTATGGAATACATTTCAATCTCATTGGCTAAAGCAGCCAAATCGAACTTGTGAAATGTGTACTTACTTACTTAATCGTTTCTTTTCTACCCTGGGGTGTAGAGGTTTTCCTGAGAGATCGCCAGACTTTTCTATCAGCGGTTTCTGTGAAACCTATACGAGGTTTAAAATATGAGCTTACGAAAAATGTACAGAGCAATGAGAAGCACCCTCATAGACAGGCGTGCCACACCAAATACACAGCCAAAATATTCGGCAGCGCACTAAAAGTAGCTTAGGCTGGCGAACCGTGGACTCTAGTTAAAAAGGCAGTCGCAACCCCTGGCCAAAAGAAAGCAAATCTTCAAGGCGTTATCCGATCGTCTCCAATACACCATACTGGATCGGAAGTCCTAGCAGTGAAACTGTTCATAGTTTTAACGAAGAAAGCAGAATGTTCTTATCATTTTGAGCAATTAATATTTGAGAACATCTCTACAAATAAATTGTAAATGTATACCATATCAGTCAGGGTAAGAACAATTAGGAAAATAGTCAAAAGTAAAGGTCCCGTTTTAACGCCTCTCATGCGTAATGGGTATATAGGGCTAGACCTATATTTATAGAACAAACTGCACTTGGTGGATGATGTTGTCATCATCACGCTGGCCGCCTTTACTTTCCAGAAATGCACCTGGTACCCACTTAAGACTAGGTCGACTTGGGAGCCATGGTCATTTTTGAAGAAAAAAAATCCGGCCCTTGTCAGGAACCGAACCCACATCCTTCTGATCTTTAGGCGAGAATTAACTATATTGTAGTCAAATGTATCTTAAAGAAGTGGCTTAAATGTAATATTTACCTTGAGTCCGCCAATCTGCATTTCAAATACAAGAACTATTGTAAAGTACTTTAACAAAACACATGTGTATGCCCGTCTGTGTCTATGATGGTGTGTGTTTATATGCGTGTGTTTATATTTTGTCCCTTTGCATATTTCTCTGTGTGTATGTGGCTGTGTGGGTCTTTGCATTACGGGGTCTATGCCTAACTGTTTCTATGTGTGCGAGCGTATATGCTTATTTGCGTATATATTAAGGCAAACACGCTGGAATGTTTGCGGCAAAATGTATGTTTGTATTTATGCATTTTGAGGTTCGATGAAAGCATGTGTGTGTGTGTATGTGTGTGTGTGTGTGTGTGTGTGTTAGTTTATATTTGTAGGCAATTATAGACCAGTGTACACGAGAACGTGTACACAGTCCCGTTTTAAATCTATAATCCCACCTTCCATATGTTCCAGACCAAAGGTCTGGAATTCCCAAATGACACATTTCACATGTTCCAGACGAAAAGTGTGAAATTCATTATTGCTACCTTCGACACGCCCCAGACAAAAAGTCTGGAATTCCTAATGCCTCCTTCCACATGATCCAGATTAGAAGTCTTGAATCACATAATGCCAAATTTTTTCTGCTTCAGACGAAAAGTGTGGAATTCTGAAATACCACTTCCCACGAGGTCCTAACGAAAAGTCTGGAATTCTCAAATGCCACCTCCCACATGCACCAGACAAAAAAGTTTGGAATTTATTAATGCAACCTTCCACATGTTCCAGACGAAATGTCTGGAATTACCTAATGCAACCTTCCACATGCTCTAGACGAGAAGTCTGGAATTCTCAAATGCCATCTTTAACATGCTCCAGAGGACAAGTCTGGAATTCCTTAATTCTAACTTTGACATGCTCCAGACGTATAGTTTAGAGTTTTCTAATAACATCTTGCACATGCTCCATACGTATAGTTTGGAGTTTTCTAATAACATCTTGCACATGCTCCGTACGTATAGTTTGGAGTTTTCTAATAACATCTTGCACATGCTCCATACGTATAGTTTAGAGTTTTCTAAAAACATCTTGCACATGCTCCGTACGTATAGTTTGGAGTTTTCTAATAACATCTTGCACATGCTCCATACGTATAGTTTAGAGTTTTCTAAAAACATCTTGCACATGCTCCGTACGTATAGTTTAGATTTTCTAATAACATTTTGCACATGCTCCATACGTATAGTTTAGAGTTTTCTAAAAAGATCTTGCACATGCTCCAGACGTATAGTTTAGAGTTTTCTAATAACATCTTGCACATGCTCCAGACGTATAGTTTAGAGTTTTCTAATAACATCTTGCACATGCTCCAGACGTATAGTTTGGAGTTTTCTAATAACATCTTGCACATGCTCCAGACGTATAGTTTGAAGTTTTCTAATAACATCTTGCACATGCTCCAGACGTATAGTTTGGAGTTTTCTAATAACATCTTGCACATGCTCCAGACGTATAGTTTGGAGTTTTCTAATAACATCTTGCACATGCTCCAGACGTATAGTTTGGAGTTTTCTAATAACATCTTGCACATGCTCCAGACGTATAGTTTGGAGTTTTCTAATAACATCTTGCACATGCTCCAGACGTATAGTTTGGAGTTTTCTAATAACATCTTGCACATGCTCCAGACGTATAGTTTGGAGTTTTCTAATAACATCTTGCACATGCTCCAGACGTATAGTTTAGAGTTTTCTAATAACATCTTGCACATGCTCCATACGTATAGTTTGGAGTTTTCTAATAACATCTTGTACATGCTCCGTACGAAAAGTCTGGAATGCCGTAACTGCACCTTCCACACATGTGATCTTCTAGTGCACGAGCCGCAGTGTTATTTACGCTTCATCTGCAAAGGATGTGGCATAAAATACACTTGTGAAACGGGACTGCAGCTTGCTGCCATGTTCAGGCAACGTCTTTTGGACATCCGGAATGGTGCCCACCGCTCAGACCCACTGCACTCGAATTCGGTTCCGTTCAAAGTCCATATAACCCTTGAAGACTGATGTATGTGTTACCCTTCGTACAAATACGTCAAGTGGCTTAACTGTCAACACAGTTTGACCTAATACCCTCGAGTCTCGACTTTTAGCATCTTGCGGCTGTTTATTGTTGGCGGTTACACACGTCTCATTGTGAGATCGTACAACAACGTTGCTTCTGTACAGAATACGTCAGCTAAGTGATTTTGTGTATTCGTGTCTGTACATGGAGTTTTGTTGATTAATACAATGTACTGATGAAATCTCTCGTAGCTGCAACATTCACTTTCGGTTTGGGTAGGTGTTTGTGTGTGTGTGTGTGCGTGTGTGTGTGTGTGTGTGTGCGTGCGTGTTTACATTGTGAAGCTAGCCGGTCTGCTTTTCGTTTGCTGCTATGTCTTTGAGGAGCGACTGGCCGAGTGGTTGAAACGCTGGGCTCGTAAGCCAGATACTTGGCTTCGAATCCTCGGTAAGACTGTGAATTGTTCCCAGCTGCACAGTCGTGACGACAACACTAGGCATGCAACCGTAAATCCTCAGATTCAAAGACTGCCCTCCCTCTCCCTCGCCTACACCGTAAAAGTGGTAAAATAAAGACAGTAATTGGCAGTTTGTCTATATCTAGTCATAACGCACCAGGCAATAGCTGGGGCACTAGCCCTGGAACCCAGGATAATAGGGGTCCTATTCTAATCCTTGTACGTATCAAGTCACTTGCCATCAACAAAAAATGGCATTCTAGTAAGAAGTTGTCCTATGGGCCCCAGTACACTGGTTTGTCCAGGGGCCATTATGCTGCAAAGATGGCTCCGCGTACACATGCATGCCACAACGTGCTTAGGCAGGTTTACACATTTCAACTCTTTGGACGATCAAAAGCGAATTATCTTTAGCATTTTGACTTTATGCTTCAAATATTACCAACTTAGAAGCAATTTTAATTATGCAATAAAAAAAAAATTAGAATCTTCAAACACAGTCGGTTGAAAAGAAAAATTGTTTACCATGGTTTCTCCAATCTGCATTTTAAAATATTTAAAAAAAAAAAAAAACATTACTCATCACTTGATAACAAAAAAGATGTTTGTCTTCTATCTGTCGGTGTGTCTCTCTCTCTGTCTGTCCTAGTGCCTGTCTATTACTATATATATATATATATATATATATATATATATATATATATATATATATATATATATGTGTGTGTGTGTGTGTGTGTGTGTGTGTGTGTACATGTGTGTGTACTTTATGTATGCTAGGTCCGACAATTAGGTAATGAGACTGATTTCATTACGGCCAAGATAGAAGTATCATCTATGAAACAAAGCATGGAATCCAAAGAGGCAACTTTGATCTATGATCTGGTAACTTTGCATCACTGGCTGATAAGCAGACTACAAACAAGCCGCCATTTTATTGACCTAGTTAGATGTGCGTTGTTACGCAATCAGCATGGAGCAAAAAGCTAACATTAAATTATGTTTGAAACTTCGATAAGCGCCATTGAGATTTTTGATTTGATGAGACATGTTTATGGGGATAATTGTTTATCTGGTGTACACATTTTCAGGTGGTATTCGCGATTCAAAAGTGGTGTGGAAATGATTACTAATGCATCTAGACCTGGACTCCCAAATTATTATTATTTTTTTTTTTTTAATGATGAACTTATTGCAAAATGCAGAAAGCAGATACAAGAAGATCGTTGTTTTACTGTCAGGATGATGGCAGATGAATCTGGTGTTATTAGAGAGACCATTCGTAAAACTGTAGACAAGATTTTGTCAAGAAAAAAGTTGCTTGCAGGTTTGTATCGCATTCGTTGTCTGATGACCAAAAACGTCAGCTGGTTGAGTTCCCAAGAGACATTATCAAAACATGAATTTTTGAACCCAAAACAGGTGTCTGTTCACAACCATTTACCCTATTCCCCAGATTTGTCTCCTTCTGATTATTTTATATTCCCAAATTTAAAGTTACCTTTGCAAGGATGCTTCTTTGACAATACTGATGACATCCAAGGGGCCGTAAGCCGGACTTTGAGGGCCATAACAACAGAAGAACTACAGAGGTAGTTCCAGTGTTTGTTAGATCGTGCCACTTGCTGCATCAATGCACAAGAGGCTTACTTTGGAAAAAAGTACAGGTTATATCTTCAACTGTTGATTATTTTAATTGTTATGAAATTTGTCTGATTACTCAATTGTCAGACTGTGTTTCTATGTGTATGTATATGCGTTTTTTTAAGGCGTTTATATATGTGTTTGCTTGCTATTGACCTACGGGTAGGTAAACAAACTTAAGGTAGAGACATTTATTACTTAAGCTGTAATAAATATTTGATCACTGGAACAATTGCGTGACATGGGAGTAAAGCATTGTGAAGCACGTCTTTGCCGTCTTCGAGGCCGGGATAGGAGACAATATAACTAACTTCTCATGGGAACAGTTAGTAGAAGTACTTTGGAGTGGCTGCTGCATCAAAGGACTGAGTACGCATGGGAATGCCCAATGTGCAGGGACGTTGATTAAGATAACTGAAAATAACATAACATCTTGTAGGGAGTCGGCAGTCTGAAAGCCAAGTTCAAGGTGTCACCTTCGTGCCAAAGAACTGCATGGCTGTTGAGTGAACAGTTGTTAACGAAGTCAGTCAGGTCGTTGTAGGTGCGACGCTTGCTGGTGGATGTAATGTCCTAAGTCCCTTCCCCAGCTAATACTGAGGGTACTGTTGGGGTGACCGTTTACTAACCCTAAGATAATGCTTCATGTTAAAGTGGACGCTAGGCACGTCCACTTCTTTTAGCCGTGGATTTTTGTTTCTTCTGCCAGACGGTGACCGTTGCATTTTTGCTCCATTTTCAGACTGGAAGGATATAGTTTCGTTTTCCAGCTTCTGGTCTGAGTGCATGGCGTGACACTGTGATCTGCGGATTTCATTCGAACTGTGGTAAACATTTTGTGTGTTTTTCGTTGACACAGGAGCGAAGCAACTATCGGGTGACCCACTTGCTGAAACTAAGATTACCAGATTACCTGATTACCAGATTACCAATATTTGATCACATGCATTTGTTTATCGAAACATTCTCACCTGGATTGTCCCAATCTGAATTTTCAATAATGGATTGATTACTATTGACTTTATCACAATATCCATGTCTGTCTCATTATGTCTTTCTGTCTGTCTTTTTGAACAAAGAAGAGAAAAACAAAAGATATAAATAATATTTAAATTGAGAATACTGGCCGCAAAGATCACCCCTCTGCAATAGCAGGCCATTTTCTAAAATCTGGACACGTGGTAACTAAATATAACGCATTTCAAATCCTTCGTACGTCAACCAATGGCAGAACGCTAAGATTTCTGGATAGCATCCGCGATTCGTCCCCTGCGCCCGGAACTCTGTATACAGAAAGAGATGGTTCTGTCTTTACGACTGCCCTGGTAAAAACAGTTATGTTTTGATCATTGTTGAAATTGTACTTCAGTTATAAAGGATTCACTTATTTGCTTCATTTATTTTACTGTTACTGTAGTATGCACCTGACAAGATACAGCGAAATATAACATGCAATAAATTGTGCAATCTACTGTTTGTGTTTTTTTGTGTGTGCTCAAATTTACAATAGGGAAACATTGCTTTGATGGTCTGTCTTTTTGTCAGTCTATTTGACTGTCTGTTTACCTTGCTATTTCTCTCTCAGACTGTATTGCTCTATGTACGGTTTTCTCTATCTATGTCTGCATCTTTGTGTACTTTCAATGTAAGTTTCTGTATTTATGAATAGGGTTGTTTCTGCGTATTTGAATGTATATTTCCAGGAGGATGGGGGAGGGGTGGGGCTGAGCGGTCTCGAGGCACGGCGTCCGCCTTGAGTGCTAGAAAACCCGGGTTCAAGAACGATGAACTCTGGGATTTTTCCTCGTGGACATATAATTTTCCCTGGTCTAAGGGTAGTAAAATCAGACGCCCGTGTGCATTGTGCATGTAAATGTCCCATAGCAGTTGGAAATCAAAAAGAGTAGCCTAACGGCGCTGCCCGGGCAAAATTTTGAGTTAAAAATTTACCGAAAGTATTTCAATATCCTCGCTGGTGCTAGGAAGTTCATGCACTGCGATGAGATTCTTCGGACTCACATTTGAGTTAGAAGTAGAACAGAGCACTTATGATCTGTTGTTTAAACCTTAAAAAAATATTATTTTAAAGAATTTTACCTTGTTTATGCGGGTATGTGTAAGCATGCATTCGATGAGACATACATGCAACATATCTGTCTGTTTGCTGTGACATATTGTATGAATGTGTGTGTGTTTGTGTGTGTGTGTGTGTGTGTGTGTGTCTGGCTGTATGTATGTGCATGTTCGTGGATTTTCACTGGTGAGGTAATTTCTGAGGGGTGACACTAAACGAGTCTAAGGGCTCATGCATGTACACTTGTCTTATTGCATGTTATCCAATCTAATGGCAATGTCAAAGTAAACCGAACCAACTGTTACTTTAAGATAAGACTGCCTTTACTTCCCAGGACTTCGCCAGGTCTTCACCTGCTACCCATTTAGACATGGGAGCTAATATCAGGTTTGCAAATGATATCCTACTTCACGCTGACTGGAACTCAAGACCTTCGGAATGAAAGCATGACGTCTGTTTACTACACCCCAGGGGATCCCAGATATATGCTTGTTTCGCAGGGAAAAAAAAAACAATACACAAATTAGTAACGAATAGACTGACCACCCACCTATGATTGGGAGACGTGCTGTTGCTGGAAAATGAATAAATAGTTTTTATATCGTTGTTTGCGAAAGTCATTGTGCTGTAAAAAGAGTTAGGGAAATCAGGTCTTGGTGAAGCATGGGTACACAATGGCACTTGTGTTGAGGATTTTGGATTGTAAACAACCCAGCCACATGTGTGTTTGTGTGTGTGTTTGTTGTGTGAGTTGTGTGTGAATTTATACATTTATATCCGTATGTAGGTTTGGGATGTTGTTTTTTTTTTTTTTTTTTTTTTTTTTTTTTTTTTAAATTGACATTAAAAAAGGCTGTACAAAAATATTAAATATCATTATAACATTCTCACTGGTGAGTTACGTCCGGAAGCGAACTGGCGCAGTGATTAACACTCTTGTCTCTCGTTCCAGTGATTATCGGATTGAAGTGACACCAAACTAGCTTGTGCAGCGAAAAAATTATCTCGTCCCTCATATCGACCCTACCTAAACAAGACTTGAAGCCTGAAGCTGACTGTATCACGCCATAATTGCATAGCTATGTGATTGTCTAATACTTTACAATATGGGTTATTTTAATATAAATGCAGATGTGTATGTATCTAGGCACATGAATAACATCCGATGAAAGTTTAGTTTAGTTTTAGTTTTTCCTTCCACGTATGCCGCTAAGCGTTGTGGGGAGATGCAAGTTCCTGTCATAAGCAAGGCGGGCAGCATCTGATGTTCTGATTCCATGCTTTTGGCAGGTTTCGGAGACCCTGTCAATCCACCGTTTCCTTGGTCTTCCTCTTGCCTTATATCCTGAGCTTCTTTGGTTGAAAATTTGTGATGTTATTTGATCATTTTTCATCCTGGTTAGATGTCCAAACCATTTCATTCTTTGATGTTCTATGTAGTCTAAACATGGCGTAGTTTTGACAGTGTTTCTAATGTCTATATTCTTTATCCTGTCTAGTCTGGTCTTGTTCGCTGCTTTTCTTAGACATTTCATTTCACAGGCTTCTATTTTTCTTTCATGGGTCTTGTTGATTGTCCATGTTTGGCACTGGTAGCAGAGTGTTGGAATGAAGATGGTGTTTATCAATTGTCTTTTGGTCTTCATGGTTATATCTGGATGTTTAAGCAGAGGTGATAGTTGGTATGTGACAGCATTTGCTTTCTGTATTCTTGTTTCTATCTCTCTGTCCATTCTTCCATCCTCTGTAAATATACTGCCCAAGTATTTGAACTCTTTGGTTTGCTTGATTTTGGCACTTCCAACATTTATATTCAGTGGCCTGTGTGTTCTGCTGATCTTCATAACTTCTGTTTTTTCTGTACTGATTCTCATATTATGTTGTAAACAGCTGTTGTTGAGAGTAGTCAGATGTTCCTGTAGATCATATTCATTTTGATACAGTATGCTTTGATCATCAGCAAAAAGTAATTCGTTTATAGCATACACGTCTGGGTTTGCTTCTACAGTGATCTTATCCATGTATGTTATGAAAAGTAATGGTGACAGTACACATCCTTGTCTGACACCAGTTGTGACTTTGAACCATTCAGAAAGACCACTAGATGTTCTTACTGCACTTTCACTTTTTTCATAGAGGGCTCTGATGTTGTCTAATAATTGACCCTGCACTCCGTAATCGTCAAGAATTCTCCACAGCACATCTCTGTCTACACGGTCGAATGCCTTCTCTTGATCTACAAAGACCACGTTCAGCTCTTTATCGTATTCGAGTGTCTTTTCACAGGCTTGTCTTAGTGCAAATATGGCATCAGTGCAACCTCGCCCTTTCCTGAAACCGAATTGTGCTTTACTCAGTAGAGGTTCAACCTTTGCTCTTATCCTACCTTCTAAGATCTTTGCATACATTTTCCCCACATGACTTAGTAAAGATATTCCTCTATAAGTTCCACATTCTCTCTTGTTTCCTTTTTTCTTCCAGATAGGTACTACAACTGATATTTGCCAATCCACTGGTACCTTTCTCTCTGCCCATGCTCTATTGAAAATTCTCTCCAGCCAGGTGATCATAGTGTCCCCTCCAGCCTGGATGACTTCTGTTGTTATTCCGTCAATACCAGCTGCTTTGTGTCTTTTACTTGTTTTGATAACTTTCTCTACTTCATCCCGCAGGATATGTGGTTCTAGATGATCTGGAGCCCTTGAATGGAATTCTGCTGTTTCATGTACTCCCGACGGGTTCAAAAGTTCTTTAAAATATTCCTCCCATCTTTTTTTAATTTCTTTTTGGCTGAATAATGGTTTTCCATTTTTATCGTTTATGACTGATGTTGGATTGAAGCTTTCTTCTCTTAATCGCATCGCTTTCACACTCTTATAAAAGTCTCTTGGTGATTCTGTACAAGCTGTGTTAGGTGTTCACCATACTTTTTCCATGATTCCTCTTTGGATTTCTTTATTGTTCTCTTGGTGTCTCTTCGAGTTAGTCTGTACCTAATGTAATCCTTTTCGTCTTTTGTTTTTAACCATATTTGAAACATCTTCTTTTTATTTGACACTGCTTCTTTGACTTCTTCATTCCACCAAGCGGTACCCTTTTTCTTGCCTTTGCCCGTCTTTCTGGTACCACACTTGTCTTTTAATATCTTCGTGATGGTTGATTTATAATAATCCCATTCTTCTTCAATTCTTACTGGTTCCTTGGCAATATCTGCAAAAGCCTTTGTTATTTCTAGTTCAAATTCTTGTTTGATATTCTCTTCCTCTAATTTCTTAGTGTTGATGATTTCTTCACGTTTCTGTTTATGTAGACTGTTTCTACTTGAGTTGCATATGTTCATAACTACTGGGCGATGGTCTGAATCCAGTCCCGCATTTGGGACAGCTTTTGAGTCTCTTACCGTCCTCTTCTGCCGTTGTCTGACTAGTATAAAATCAATTTGTGACGCTTGATCTAAGTTGTTCCACTTGTACCACGTTTTTAACCTGACTTTGGCGATGTTGGTAGAATGTGTTGGTAATGTAGAGATCTTGTTCAGCACACAAGTTTAACAGGTGTTCTCCATTTCTATTGCAATCTGTGGTTGTGTCGCTGAATGGGCCAAGGTATCTCTCCCATGGTGATCTTCTTTTACCTACCCTACCATTAAAATCTCCCTTTACTATGATGTCCTCTTTCTCTTTAACATTATTGATGGTGTCCGTAAGTCTCTCGTAAAAGTCTTCTTTTTCTTCTTCAGAATAACTATCGTTGCAAGGTGCATATATCTGAATAATCGTTGTAGTTTTACTTCCTTCTGTCAACTTTATTAAAATAATTCTTTCTGATATAAATTCTGTTCCTGTTATTAATTTTGCTGTCTCGGGATGAAGTATAAATCCGACACCATGTTTTGCCCTATCTTTAGTGGGTACTCCGCTCCATAATAAAACATAATTTTCATGTATTTCTTTTGTATTATATCCTTTCTTTCTTGTATCCGCAAGACCCATGACGTGTATATTTTTTCTTTTCATGAAATCCACTATTTGTGGCTCTTTGTTGGCAATACCACATATGTTCCATGTGCCTATGTAAGTCGTTTTTTCTGTCTCGTCGTCCTTTAACGTTTCCAGTCCATTTTCCGTTTGGGGCTGTCCGTTTATTTATCTCCTTTCTAATTTTCGTAGCAATAAAAAATCCACTGCCGGCTTGCTAGGCCAGTCGCAGTTTAAGGGAAAATCTGACCAGATGGACCCCATCCCATCTGGCGAGCCAGAGCCTCGTTCGCCTGTGGCCTCACGGCCACAGTTTCCCGGTCTGCACCACTGGGAGGAGAGGTTGACTTATGTGTACTGTGGGTCATCGGCAGGCTACTAATTTTCACTTTTCACCTCTCCTAAGAGAAGCTAGCCGACCCCAACCCTGCTGGATGCAGAGCCAGGCACAGTCCACACCTTGCAGACGAAGATCTGATGAAAGATCTGTCATAAAGATGCAGAACAGAATACGACAAATCAGAACGGTAAATTGTCATATAAAGAACGTTTTATGCAATAAATTCCCGTAATTGGAGGTTAGGAAAAGAATTCTCGCATTCTACACAGAACCAGTTTTAACACACAGCTGTGAATCCTGGAGATTAATAAACAATCTGAACAACATTTTGAGAGATATGTTTTTTTTTAAAAACAAACAAATCATTAGAATCCGCCAAAAAAAGCAGCCTTGATGTTTTGAATCACGAGGGCGGTCGATGACAGCTGATCACAAACATCAGAAAGAGTCAGTTGTCATTTTGTGCCATGTTAGGAGAAACTAAAAGTTAGTTGCGTATCCTTTACAGGACTTTGCAGAACCAACCCCAGCATCTCTTGGCTGTTGTTGTTTCTCAAGGCAAGTTTATGTTTAGAAGCTTGCCATTGTTTTCTGGACGAGGTTTCTAGATTCTTTTTTTTTTAACAACAGATCATCATCATGGCACACGGGTATAACCCATGAGTGCTCCGTTCTCCTTCTAACTTAATTCTGAATCCTAAGAAGCTCAGTACAGTGCACAGGCTCTGTTGCACCGACGAGGATCCTGAAATACTTTGGTTAGATTTTTAACTTCAAACTTTCCTCGGGCATCGCAGTTAGGCGCAACAATGCACACTGGCGTCCGAGCTCATTACCCAGAGACCAGGGGGAATTACTAAAAGTCCGAATCAACGCTTTTCTGTTATTACGTATGTGTATGTATATTTGTCGTCTTGTGGCTTGGGTGTTGCGAACGAGATTAGTATTGCCGGGGTGCCGTATTCGATCCCAGCTGCAGGCGATTATATAGAAGACCATCTTAGTTTCGACAGCTGTACAGAAAGTCGACCGTTTAGAACACAATGGCAAACGATCGAACGAACTTTGCCTTTAAAAAACCACTACGGTCAAAAAATTAGAGTTGGTTCTACATCGTCCCGTAAAGGATACGCAAATAACTGTTTGTGTATATATGTGTGCATGTATATAAATATTTAAATGCAATTGTGTGTGTATGGGTGCATTGTGTTCATGTGTGTGTGTATGGCTGTATGGGTGGGGAGATGGCAAGTTATCTAATTGTATATCCATCTGCCTATTTGTCTGTTTGTCTGTATGTCTTTATGCATACATATAGTTTTGTCAATGCGTTTTTTCTTGTAAATAATATTATGTAAATATAAATGATATTATGATTTAGTTTACCCTGAATGTAATATGGTTATCATGTTGAAATCGGGGATATACTGTATTAGTGACATATTTGTTCAAACATAATAGTAACTAACATATTGCTTACCACTATCAGGGCGTCGGACTGGAAATTAGTAAATTATATACATATATATATATATATATACACACAGAGACACTAGATTAAATTGCTTGGCTTCGGTCCAGGGATGAAAAAAATTGTATTCCCTGTCCTCTACTTCATCTTTGTCTACACCGCTGCCGTATGTTTGGTCATTATCCCTAACTGTAATCCATTGTGTTACAGCCCCCTGTGCCGTTTCCTCATCCCTGAAATCTGACCAACGAACCTACCTACCCTCAGAGTTGTAGTGCCCACTATGGAAAGCCTGGTCTATCTGGCAGGCTCCAAACCCCCCCCCCCCCCCCCCACTCTTCCCGGCTTAGACTAAGGGTAACAATTCAGACTGTTTGCAGGTCTCCCCCCGCCCCCACCCCCCCCCCTTTTTCCGCCAATTTGGTAAAACATCGTAACCTCCAGTGAGGTTGTAGCGCCCAGATTTTAAAACACAGATCTAACCAGTTCAGCACTTCTGACCCCGACACTACGATGTGGTGCAAGGTGGAAGAGAAGAAGAAGAAGAAGAAGCACTTCTGATTTCTGGGACAGATTGACCTCCAACTATATGTTGTTTGAAGCTATCACAGGTCTCAAAAATAATTTCATTTCCCATAATATGTCCAGGGACAGTACTCTCCGTTGGAAAGACGCACACGCTTTTACTTAAGTCATAATTAATTGTAGTCCCCCTCTTATTACGGATGATCCCCATCCACATGGTGACATTTGTGTGATTTCCTGGTGGGGTAAAAGAAAATAGATAGACTCGTAATTCCAACGTACCGCGATCGAAACCCACTGATGGCTGCGTGGATTTATATCCTGGTATGGAGCGTCGCTGGTCGACCCAGCCTAAAGGGGTGTTAGAATGTATGTGCTGGGTAAGTAAAGAGGGCCGGCCTTATGCTGACCATATTACCTAGTGCCGATTGGTCTGTAAAAATATGGGTGCTCTTCCCTTATGACCAATGCGCCTAAAGACGTTAAAAGGGAACCTTACTCTCTCTTACTTACTTACATGAAAAGCATTAACCTATGAAATAAGGTGACCATTTCCTTCAACTTAATTTTTAATACTTAATAATGTGGCTTTATATGTATTGCCCCCCCCCCCCCCCCCCAAAAAAAAAAAAAAAAAAAAATTATGTATATGATCAAAAATATCAACAGGGCTCCCAATGTTGGAGGCAAATTTTAATTGTTGTAAAGCCTCACTTGATTAAATTGCTCGGTTTCTTCCAGGATGAAGAAAATTGTATTCACCGTCCTCTTGTTGAGCCACTCCGGCTGTTGCCGAGGGCCCTAATAAAACTCTACCTACGAGTTGAACGGGGTTTCTGGGACCTTTTTCCGGGTGATCCTAATCCGAATGGTGGCACTTTGTGTCACCGGGTTTTCATCGCTCGGAAGTCCTAGGGGATTTGAACGTCAGTCAGACACATTTGATCATATAAAACTGTCTTTATCTATATAGAGCGAAGCTGGACATTCTCTTCTGCTCCTTCTTTGCGATCACCAGCTGTATCAGTAGTGGAAAGTTCTGGTTGTTCGTCCACTTCTGGACTGCAGTCCTGTTCCAGAACCTGAGTGTTGTGTGTGTATCTGTTTTACAGATCTGACTCATTAGTATGCAGACTGTTGATTCTTTGCACCTCAGGCAGATGCACTCCGGCTTTGAAGGAAGCTCCTACTCAGACGGCTCTTACGACATGCTTTTAGGTAGGCGATGGGTCTATTCTTGTTTTCCCTATAATAGATCCCCGGAACCCACACTGGGAGGACAATTAAATCTAGTATATAATAAGACACCCCCCCCCCCCCCCCCCCCCCCCCCCCCCCCCCCCGCCCCCCCCCTAAAAAAAAAAAAAATAACAGTATCACAAAGAGGACTGGCATATTCCCAAAGCACTGGTTGTTTGTCCGCCTCTAGATTTTGGTCTTGTTACAGAAAGTGAACTTTGCGTGCATATCCGTTTAACACATATGCCAGCGTATTTCTATGTCTTTTTGTTTGCGTGTTGCACATGTGTGCATTCAGGTAGATATGCTCAAATGCAAATATCCCGGCGTGTTCGATGCGATATATATGTTTGTATTATGTTTATGGTGTACGTGCATTTTGTGTGTGTGCATTAATGTGTATGTGTGTGTTTTTGTATGTAAGTAATTATAAACGAGTGTACCTGAGTGCATACACATTCATGCTTGATAAAATGTACTTAGGAAATATTATACAATGCAATTGTAAGTATGTTGCGAACTGAATTACCGTTATCATTTTGACTTTATACGTCAAGTAATATCACTATGAAAGCAATTTAAAACTGTATCCAATAGAAATCAAAACAAGGTCAATTATGAATTTTATTGCAGTCAAATATAATTCACACAAAGTCAATTATAATAAATATTTACCTGGATAGTCCCAGTCTGCATGTTAGATACACACACACACAAAAAAAGAAATATAGCTCATCACTTGATAACAGCAAGGTTCTTGCTATGTCTGTTTGCTCTGAGAAATCGTATCTGTTCATTGTCTAGGTGGTTACCAGCATTCTGGTACGTCCAACATAACAATACTGATCGGACAACAACAGCACCACAAACTCCGCTCACATCTGGCTGAGGTCTCAAATACACAGTGTCACATCATAAATGATACGGTCCGCTCTTACGGTCGAAGCCAAGCCTCCCAAAGGGTTCTTTATAATCAAGATCCTTATTCCCTAGGATTGACGGCCTAATCAAGCCTCTAGGCAGGGCTGTCGAAGTTGGTATTTTCATTCCCATTTAGTATTATTTGATCCTTGCCCATCCGCCGGAGAGGCGGGGAACGAGAACTGCAAACAAATAAGCTAGTAAAACGGATGTACACGCAAAACTCAGGTCAAGGTAAAAGCCAAAAGTCCACTTGGACGAACGACCGCGACTTACCGCCGGAATTCACAGCCGGTGAACAAGAAGAAGAAGAAGATCCTTGCCGAGCAAAACCCTAGTTTTTGGTACCAAGCCCGATACTTTAGTACGTTTAAGAAATTCTTTTCCACCCCTTTAGGCGTCTAGGGCATATAGGGCTAGACCTATATTTTATAGACCAACGGCACAAGATGGGTGATGTGGTCAGCATCATACCGATAAAAAAATTAACTGCTTTATAAATACTGAGGGGAAGACCGACCTGATTTATGCCATTTGTCGTGTAAGTTCCCAGGCTTGTCAAAGAAGAACATAATGACAAAAAATATATATACCTGTTTGTCTGTCTTTCTGTAAGTATACATGTAGTTTTGTCGGTGTGTTTTCCTTGTGAAAATTTCTGTACATAGAAATGATATTTTATAAAGTATATTCTGAATGTAATGTAATTATCATGTTGAAATGTTGGCTATACAGTGTAAAAAAACACATTTGCTGTAAACTAACTGCAACTCACCTTTAGTTGGGTGACGGGCTGTTGCAAAGTAAATGAATATATATATATATATATATATATATATATATATATATATATATATATATATATATATATATATTTATATATATATATATATATATGTGTGTGTGTGTGTGTGTGTGTATGTGTGTATGCGTGTGAAATTCTTCATCTGTTTAAATCGGCATAGATCACTGGTGTCATGAGGCTAATAACTGAAATAAGTAGGGCATATAAAGAGAACGTCAGATAAGAGACCGATATAAATCTGCTCGGACAACTGACTTGGTTGACATAGACCAGAAAGCGGAACAAGAAGACCGTGGACATATAGCATACAAGGTATCTACAGTCCAATGGAGTCACAAACGTGAATTTAGCCTAAACTGAATAAAAGACCTGTTTGTTCAAACAAAATAGTAACTAATTTTTTTTTTTTTTTTTTTTGAGGGTCCACCTGAAACTATCCGATGCAATTGAATAAAATATTATGTATATATTGTGGATTTTTATCGTGGTATGGGGGACGTCGCAGGTGGACCCAGCCTCAAATGGGTACCAGAATGGGCTGTCCTGGGAAAGTAAAGACAGCCGGCGTAATGCTGACCACATTACCTACCGAGTGCTGATAGACTGTAAAAATATGGGTGCTCTTCCCATATGCCCGATACGCCTAAAGGCGTAGAGAAGGATCTTTACTCACTTTATATATGTATATGGGTTTCAAAGCAATGTTTTTCCTTAGTGAACTTGAACAAAGAGGACAGAAACGATAGATTTCACAATCTGACGTCTGTCCTTGTATCTCGTCAGCTGCATACCTTGGTGACACAGACCTTGTGTGAATGATGTGTTTCAGCTCGAAGGATTCGTGTATTTGCTTCAGTTTAATCAATTGTTTCTGTGATAGCAGAATATACATAGAGATTGGAACAAGAATCCAAGAACGTAATGTATTTTCTGACACGAATTTGAATTGATTAAATTAGATTTGATTTGATTTGATTTGATTCAAGAACCGACATCACAGCACTCGGGTCATTCCCATAAGCGCTCCGTCCCCATCTTCAGCAGCCAGCGAAGAGTTCCGATACTAATGATGAAAGTAGCTTTCTGATTAAACGTCTGTCTTGCCTTTCCTCTGAGCACTGACACGAATTTCGAAACACCTGGCTAGCCTTATCGAGATAGGCTATCCTAGCAGAGATAAATAGACACGTTATAATAATGCAATCTTCATACTAATCATGTGGTACCAGTATTAGACACAAACACTAACTAAGAAATACGAATGAAAGCTAGCCTCCTGAGAAATGAGATATCTGAGAAAGGCCGTGAACAAAACTAGAATAGATATAATAAAATATTAAAAAAAAAAATTACAAGAACTATTGGAACAACGCCTATAATTAAATTCATAGAAAAACAAAGTCTGAAATCGTTTGGCTATTTAATAAGAAAAAACACGATGATGCCAGAAAAGATAGCGCACGAGGTGAAAACAGAAACTTTATGATATTATATATTCAAGGAGTCGCTTATACCTTTAGTACACATGTTTCCATAGCGAGGCGCACACTCCATTTGGATGTGGCAGGTTCGATACCGCGCACGGTAAATATAGCTTTCGATTGTAATGTTGCATAGTGTCTTCTTATATCTTTATTCTTCTTTCTCTGAGTACCAATCAATAGATTATCTGTTTGTTTATAACAGCTGACATCTTGAGACTCCACCACATCCCAGCATACCCTGCAACCGAGCGTGCCCTAGCTCGAGGACCCATCACCTGCGACATCTAGCGTCAATAAGCAGAGCAAGGAACACAACAAAAACCGTAATATTTACTTGTTCTCCAATCTGTATTTTAAATAAAATAAATATTGTTTGACAGTTTATCACAACATTAGCAGTACATGTATTTGTGTGTATTATGTATGTATATGTGTATATATGTAAGTAGCTATGCATTAATTTACAAATGGATCTATGTATTAATTTATGTATGTATGCGGTGTATATATATATATATATATATATATATATATATATATATATATATATATATATATATATATATATATATATATATATATAAACACGCATATGGGTGCATTGTGTGCATTTGTGAGCACAAGTGTGTATGAGTGTGTATCGCTGTATGTGTCTGTGTGTATCTGGTAATCTGGTAATCCTTGTTTCAGCTTCATAGCAAACGGGTCACCCCACAGATGCTCCGCTCCGGTGCCAACGAAAAACAAGCGCAGCTCACAGTGTCACGCCATGCACTCAACTCGGAAGCTGGGCGACGAAACTACATCCTTCCAGTCTACAAATGGAGCAAAAATGCAACGGCCACCGTCTGGCAAAAAAAAAAAAAAAAAATTGCCACTGCTTTAAAAAAAAAAATTTATTTAAAAAAAGGTGGCCGTGCCTAGCGTCCATTTTGACCGGAAGAATTATATGAAGGTTAATAAACGGTCACCCCAGCAGTACCCTCATTATTAGCTGGGGAAGGGACTTAGGACATTACATCCACCAGCAGGAGTCGCCCCTACAACGACTTGCCTGCCTTCGTTAACGACTGTTCACCCAACAGCCATGCAGTTCTTTGGCACGAAGGTGACACCTTGAACTTGGGTTTCGTACTGCCGACTTCCTACTAAGATGTTATTTTATGTTTTGTTATCACAATTAATGTCACTGCACATTGGGCATACCCATGCGTGCTCAGTTCTCCGAAGCAGCAGCCACTCCAAAGTACTTATACTAATTGTCACCATGAGAAGCTGTGTGTATATGGGTGCCTGGTTATTTTAAGCTCATTTCTGTCTGTCTGTCTGTCTGTCTGTCTGTCTGTCTGTCTGTCTGTCTGTCTGTCTGTCTGTCTGTCTGTCTGTCTGTCTGTCTGTCTGTCTGTCTGTCTGTCTGCCTGTCTCACTGACTAATAGTGTGCAGGCGTGAAGTTTAGTTATTATGCTTTTTTT
>CAJHNH020003323.1:520000-522500 GCA_905116865.2 Candidula unifasciata | reverse complement strand
ACTATACTGCGTTCTAGAAATCTGTAGCTCAGGAATTGCTTGTTGTAAGTCGCAGACGATTGGCATGATAACTGTCAATAATTATGTCCTTGGGAGTATTTTATTTTGTTTAATGTAACCAAACATCTAGTTTCATTTTGCCTTATTTGCCGTATAGGCGAATAACAGACACCGACTCACAGCCAACATTCGGCATGCTTACAACAACTTGAGTTAAGTGAGTAAGGAGAACTTTTCAGAACATCAGATTGTGCACGTATCATAGTCATTTTACCCTCGCATGGTCATCTCCAGATATGTTTCGTATGAGTTGCGGATTTTTCATGTGTTGGGGGAAAGGCTATCAAGATAATCAGTATGCGTCGCTGCGCATGTTAACTGATCTTCAGTTACTGTATATTATTTTTTTTTTTCAGGGCCGCAGAAATTATTTTTAAAACAATGATTAAAGAAATTAGTTGCTTTAAGGAAACAACAACATGTAAGCAATAGTAAATTTTAGAATCACAAATGCATAGGAAATCTAAGACCCCAAGCAATACATCATTTTGATCCGTACAAACGTTTGGGAGATATTCTTTTAAAAGTATGATGGCATGAGTTTTAAAACGCACAACATATTACACGTCCTGGTCCAGGACACAGGCACATATCCCCCGCAAAGCGATCGTCAACTCAGAGCGGTCGGCATATTGTGGAATACCAAATTTGTCATATAACTGCCAAACATTCGGCTTCAGCGGTGAAAATGTGATCACACGACTGTTGTACGGCAGCTCAGCTTAACTAACCAAAATCTGACTAATTCAGCAGTGTATATATCAGTGTCACCCTGAAGTGTACTCATGTACCTCAGTGTGGGAATCATCTGGAATTATACTGCAGCCAACAATTGTTCGTAGTGACTCACTTATAGGAAATATTTACCTGTCGGGCTCCACGCTGCGTGTTGAAAAAAAAAATTTATTCTTTAACACTTTAGCATAAAACATATGTATGTGTGTATGTGTACACACACACACACACACACACACACACACACACACACACGCATGGTATTTATCGTTGCAATGACTCTAGTTATATTAAGTCTTGACTCCAGTCACTTGCAGTCTCCTCAACCGTGCACTGACGCATAACTGAACAGGTGAAGAATGGACGATAAGAACGATACGACTCGTTGACACTGCTTATTGTTTATACAACAGCTGATTTTTCAGCCAGTGTATGCCGAGTTAAATATAGTCTAGGTGATAACTAACAGCAATACATCAAATAGAATAACGTCACTTTTACAGGAAACAGAAATGTACATTCGCACAAGCACAGGTTTAAATGACGACTTTCCTCGACGAATAATCACAACACGTTTATCCTTAACTACAGAAGTCAGACCAAACCGATAGCCAGGTAGGGCATAAGAACTTGCAGCCAAATCTGATGCACTCTGTCATTTATATTTGGATTCATTTCCCAAACTCTTTCTTCACTCCAGCAAACACACCGGTCCTGAACCCACGTGACACTGCATCCTCTAGATCTTTCCAAGCGTTAAAACATACGTCTCACCCACGCTCTAGATCGCCCACACTTGTGATTCTCATGTTTTCTCATCTCGGACGTGTTAAGCTATTCGTTAGTTTGGTCAACATTTTCACGTGCTCACAATTTGTCCGTTAAATATCTATTTCGTATATATCATCTGGCGTCATTCCTACTGTAAACGCAATTATCAAAGAGATAATCATTCACTACACTCCCCCCCCCCCCCAATCCAAAAATTTCCTTGCATTTCTATGTACATGTGTCGATTGTGTCTTTTCTAAATATTTGTCACAGTGCGTTGATGGGTGATGGATGTGTGGATAAATGAATTGGCTGGTGGGTTATGGATGTGTGGATAAATGAATAGGCTGGTGGGTGATGGATGTGTTGATAAATAAATTGGCTGGTGGGCGATGGATGTGTGGATAAATAAATATGCTGGTGGGTTATGGATGTGTTGATAAATAAATAGGCTGGTGGGAGATGGAAGTGTAAATAAATAAATAGGCTGGTGGGCCATGGATGTGTGGATAAATAAATAGGCATGGTGGGTGATGGATGTGTTGATAAATAAATAGGCTCGTGGGTGATGAATGTGTGGATAAATGAATAGGCTGGTGGGTGATGAATGTGTGGATAAATGAATAGGCTGGTGTGTGATGGATGTGTTGATAAATAAATTGGCTGGTGGGCGATGGATGTGTGGATAAATAAATATGCTGGTGGGTTATGGATGTGTTGATAAATAAATAGGCTGGTGGGAGATGGAAGTGTAAATAAATAAATAGGCTGGTGGGCCATGGATGTGTGGATAAATAAATAGGCATGGTGGGTGATGATGTGTGGATAAATGAATAGGTTGGTGGGTGATGGATGTGTGGATAAATGAATAGGCTGGTGGATGATGGATGTGTGGATAAATGAATAGGCTGGTGGGTGATGGATGTGTGGATAA
>CAJHNH020003323.1:500000-515000 GCA_905116865.2 Candidula unifasciata | reverse complement strand
CTCTCTCTCTCTCTCTCTCTAGCTGTCTCTCTGACCCTATAAGTCTTTAACTCTCTCTGTCTGTCCCTCTTCCTATCTCTCCCTTATGTCCCTCTCTCTGCCTGTCTGTCTCTCGTCTGTCTCTGTATGACTGTCTGTCTCTCTGACTATCTGTTTACGTCTACATCTCTGCTTGTCTGTCTGTATCTCATGTCCCTCATCTGTATAAGTGTGTGCGTGCCTTTATCCTTATCAGACCTACTGACTGTGTATCAAGCAGTCAGTTGGTCGGTGTGCACTTTTGTACGTAAGAGCGAGAAATTAAGATTTATAAATATTTACCTGGATTGTTTGGATCTGCACAAATAAAGTGACACATTATGGCCTGTTTCATCACACACGTGTACGCACTGGATCGTGTGTATTTATTTATGTCTGTAAGTGTGTCTGTGTGAATAAATGTGTGTATGAATGGAGAAGTATGTGTATATTCGTGTATATATGTAATGTTAATGTTATCTGCGTCATTGCATTTGGGCCTTTCAATGCCTGCATCTCTCTCTCTCTCTCTCTCTCTCTCTCTCTCTCTCTCTCTCTCTTTCTCTGTCTCTCTCTCTTTTTCTGTTTCTCTCTCTTTCTCTGTGTCTCTTTCTCTGTCTCTCTCTCTTTCCGTCTCTCAAGGTCTTTCTCTCTCGCTGCGTCTCTTTTCTTGTCTGTCTGTATCGTTCTCTGTCTTTCTCTCTGCCTGTTTTGTTTGGCTATCTTTGCATTTCTCTGTCAGTCTCCGTCTGTCTGATTCTCCTGTGTCTGGTTCTTTACGTAAATGTATTTTCTCTTATGTTTCTCTGCCTGCTTATCTCCTCTTTCTCTCTGTGTTTCTCTATCTGCCTTTCAGTCTGCCCATCTTTGTCTATCTTACTCCCTGACGCTGTGCCTATCTCTCGCTCTCTCTCTCTCTCTCTCTCTCTCTCTCTCTCTCTCTCTCTCTTTGCCTTGCAGGCTCTTTTTACGTCTTTCTATGTGCCTCTGTCTATCTTTCTGTGTGCTTCTGTCTATCTTTCTATGTGCCTCTAACTATCTTTCTGTGTGCCTCTGTCTATCTTTCTGTGTGCCTCTGTCTATCTTTCTGTGTGCCTCTGTCTATCTTTCTATGTGCCTCTGTCTATCTTTCTGTGTACCTCTGTCTATCTTTCTATGTGCTTCTGTCTATATTTATGTGTGCCTCTGTCTATCTTTCTATGTGCCTCTGTCTATCTTTCTGTGTGCCTCTGTCTATCTTTCTGTGTGCCTCTGTCTATCTTTCTGTGTGCCTCTGTCTATCTTTCTGTGTGCCTCTGTCTATCTTTCTGTTTGCCTCTGTCTATCTTTCTGTGTGCCTCTGTCTATCTTTCTATGTGCCTCTAACTATCTTTCTGTGTGCCTCTGTCTATCTTTCTGTGTGCCTCTGTCTATTCTTCTATGTGCCTCTGTCTATCTTTCTGTGTACCTCTGTCTATCTTTCTGTGTGCCTCCATACTTTCTCTGTTTTTTGGGCCTGTCTCTCTGCCTGTATTTCTGTTTCTCTGCAAATCTCTCATTCTGCATGTCTCTCTGTGACTCCCTCTCTCTGCCTCTTGGTCTTTATTTCTCTACCTATGTCTTTACCATCCTGAAGCCTGTCTCTCTCTCTCTCGGTCTACATGTATGTCTCTTGTGTGTCTCTCTGACTATCTCTTTCTGTCCGTCCTTTTGTATTTCTCTCCATTTGTATCTCCATGTCTCTGGTTTTAACAGCTCTGTATTTGAATGTGTGTAAGTGTCTGACTTCGTCCGTGTGTGTGTAAGTCGTTCAGCCTGTCCAAATATGTATCTGTCGGTCTGGTCGTTATGTGCGTATTTGTATGCATGAAGACGAAATACCTATTTATTCATATTTACCTGGAATGTTTGGATCTGCACAAATAGACACATGCCATGTTTTCATTACACACATATATGCGATGTGTGAGTGGGCCTGTGTGTGTGTATTTATGTCTGTATATATATATATATATATATATATATATATATATATATATATATATATATATATATATAATATATATATATATATATCTGGTAATCTGGTAATTCTAGTTCCAGCTTCATAGCAAACGGGTCACCCCAAAGTTGCTTCGCTCTTGTGCCAACAAAAAACACACGTAGCTCACAGTGTCACGCCATGCTCTCAACTCAGAAGCTGGGCGACGAAACTATATCCTTCCAGTCTACAAATGGAGCAAAAATGCAACGGCTACCTTCTGGCAGAAGAAAAAAAATATTCGCCACGGCAAAAAAAAAAAAAAAAAAACATGCGGCCGTGCCTAGCGTCCATTTTGACCTAAAGCATTATATAAGGGTTAATAGACGGTCACCCCAGCAGTACCCTCATTATATGCTGGGGAAGAGACTTAGGACATTACATCCACCAGCAAGCGTCGCCCCTACAACGACCTGCCTGCCTTCGTTAACGACTGTTCATTTAACAGCTATGCAGTTCTTTAGCACGAAGGAGACATCTTAAACTTGGGTTTCGAACTGCCGACTCCCTACAAGATGTTATTTTATGTTTTGTTATCACACTTGATGTCACTGCACATTGGGCATACCCATGCGTGCTCAGTTCTCCGAAGCAGCAGCCACTCCAAAGTACTTCTACTAATTGTCCCCATAAGAAGCTGGTTATATTGTCTCCTTTCTGGGCCTCGAAGACGGCAAAAACGTGCATCACCATGCTTAACTCCCATGTCACGCAATTTGTTAGTGTCTGGGATTCCTCATTCTCCACTAGCCCAGTTCGTACAACGTTGACGATATCTGCTCTGTCCATGCTTTTTCCCCCACAATCATTAGTGTAGTGCTTGCCAGTTGCCAGTTGATATATACATACACATATATGTATTATGTATCCATCCATGGTTGTATGCACGTTATATTATTTTATGTTGTACTAATCTACGTCGCTGCACACTGGGCCTTTCCGTGCTCTCTCTCTCTCTCTCTCTCTCTCCCTCTCTCTCTCTCTCTCTCTCTCTCTCTCTTTCTCTATCTTTATGTATATCACCTTCTGTCTCGCGGT
This sequence comes from Candidula unifasciata, assembly GCA_905116865.2. Taxonomy (NCBI): domain Eukaryota; kingdom Metazoa; phylum Mollusca; class Gastropoda; order Stylommatophora; family Geomitridae; genus Candidula; species Candidula unifasciata. The sequence goes on along the minus strand of CAJHNH020003323.1, from coordinate 511,924 downwards.
CTGTTTCTCTTATTATGTAAATGTTGTTCTCTGCTTGTCTCTCTCTGTCTGCCTTTCTCTGTCTGTCTGCTTCTAATGTGCCTGGTTCATTATGTATATGTATTTCTCCGCCTGTTTCTCTGCCTGTCTATCTCTGTCTTTATCTCTGTGTCGGCCTCTGTCTGCCTGTCAGTCTGCTGTCTTTGTATGTTGTCTCTTTCTCTAGATGGCTCTCTCTTTTGTTTCTGTAAGCATCTCGTGTCTGCCTCTCTCTCTCTCTCTCTCTCTCTCTCTGTTTGTGTGTGTGTGTGTGATTCTGTATCTGCTCTTTCTCTGTCTATCTTTCTCTACCTATCTCTCTGCCATGTCTATGTTTGCATTATACCTCTTTCTCTCTCTCTCTGTCCTTGTGTCCGTCTCTGATCTGTCTGATTATATGTTTCCGTCTACTTCGCTTTTCTCTCCATCTATATCTCCCTAACTCTCACTGTTTTAACTGTGCGTGTGTATTTTCCTTGCGTATGTAAATCAGTAATCTATCCTAATATGAATGCGCCTGTCGATTTGTCAGTGTGCATTTTTGTATGTGTGAGCACGAGTTTCATATGATTCAATATTCACCTGGAATGATTGGATCTGCTTATAAAAATTGGACAGATTAGTGCGTATTTCATCACAAACAAACATGTGTACATGTATGTACGTGTGCGGCTGCGTCTCTATGTGTGAATATGCGTATGTTATGTCACTGTATGTTGTGTTATCAAAATTGACATCTCTGCACAGTGGGTCTTTCAATGCCTGTCTATCTTATTATCCCTCTTATTATGCCTGTCTCTAATTAACAGTTTGTCTCTCTATGACTGTCTCTGAGTCTATCTCTCTTGTTGTCTCTATGACTTCTCTGTGTGTATTCATCTCTCAGTCTCTAAGACAGTATGGCTCTCTCTCTGTCTCTGTCTCTGTCGCTCTGCCTGTATCTTTTTGTCTGTCTCTCTGCATGTCTATCTGTTTATTTCTTTGTCTCGTTTTCTGTCTGTCTATCTGCTCTTCCCCCTCTCAACGCCTTTCTGTGTCTGTCTCTCTCACCTGTCTATCTGACTGTCTCTCTGTTTCTATGTCTATCTCTGTCTGCACGTCTCCCTGCTGATCTCTTATCTTCACACCTCCCTGTCGTCTCTCTGTCTGTCCCTCAGTTTTAGTTGTCTGTTTATCTAACCGTCTCATTCGGCATGTCTCTCAGTCTGCTTCTGCTTGACTTTCTCTGCCCACTTTTCTGTCTATGCCAATTTTACTGATCTTCTCTCTGTCTTTCTCTCTCCCTCGATCTATATACCTTTTTCTTCCTGTCTTTGCCCGTCTGCCTTTTTGGTTCTCATTACTTGCCCCTCGCTGCCAACCTCTCTCTGTTTATCCTTATCTCTGTCCTTTCGTTGTCTGCGTTTCTTCCTTTTTCTCTGCTCATCTCTCTGTTTCTCTGTCTGTCTCTCTGGCTGTCTCTCATAGAGTGCCTCATGTCTGACTCTTTGATTATCTCTTTATGTCTGTCTCTCTGCCTGTCTCCTTCTCTCTCCCCCTCTCTCTCTCTCTGTCTCGCTTTTGTGTGTTTATGCTGCCTTTATCTTTCTGTATGTAAATCGTTCAGTCTCTCTGTGTGTTTTTCTTTGTGTCTGTTTGTATATTTGAGCCCGAACTTGAGATTTATAAATACTGTCCGTTAGTGTTTGTATCAGCCCTAATGAAGTGACAGATTATTACGTATTTGATCACACACGCATGACTGTATCTGAGTCCATCTGTTTGTGCGTATATGGATGTATGGGTGGATAGATAGTTATATTGAAGTATGTTATGTTTTCATAATCAACGTCACTGCACTGTGGGCCTTCCATGCATTTCTCTCTCTCTCTCTCTCTCTCTCTCTCTCTCTCTCTCTCTCTCTCTTTTATCTCTGTCCTTGAATAACACGAGGTGTCTCTCTATGATATCTGCCCGTGTCTCTCTCTCTCTCTCTCTCTCTCTCTCTCTCTGATTTTCTCTCTGCTTATCCGTTTGCTTATTTCTCTGCTTGTCCCTATATCTGTCTGTCCCTCTATGTCTCTCTCCGCTTTTCTCTGTCTGCTCTCGCTGCTACTCTGTCTGTCTGCCAGCCTCTCTGCATGTCTCTGTCTGCTCTCTCTGCCCCTCTGTCTGTCTGTCTGCAAGCTCCTCTGCTTGTCTAGCTCTGTCTTTTATTCTGGCTGAATCCTTCCGTGTCGCTGTGTCTGTTTCTGCCTGTTTCTCAGTTTTACTCTCTGTCTGTCTCGCTCTGCCTGTCTCTCTGCTTGTATTTTTTTAAATATGTCTGCCTGTCTTTCTCTCTTTGTCGCTGTGATTATCTATTTATGTATGTCTCTCATTTGTGTAAGTGTGTACGTGTCTTTGCCCTAATGTGTGTAACATGTTAGCCTGTCCGAGTATTATCTGACCGTCTGTTTGTCTATATGCGTGTCTTTTTGTGTGAGAGCGAAGTTTATAATTATAGTTACCTGGAATGTTCGGATCTGAGTAAATAAAGTGACACCATATTACGTTTCTAGTTGTGCACAAATATGTGTGTACGTATGAGCGTGTGCGAGTTTGTATTTGTATATGGATGGATGAATATTTGTAGGTTATTTTATGGATTTTATCTTATCACAATGGATGTCACTTCACGTTGAGATTTCTGTGCACCTTTCTCTCTCTCCCTCTCTCTCTCTCTCTCTCTCTCTCTCTCTCTCTCTCTCTATTTAGCTGTTCATTTCGCTGCCTTTATGTCTTTGTTTTCCTCTGTCTGATTCTATTTGTCTGTCTTTGTACATCAGTGTCTGCCTGTCTATCTCTCTATCTGTCTCGCTCTATCTACCTGTCTCAATCTGTCTGTGTGTCTTTCTCTTTCTGCATTTTTTACTCTCTGTCTCTCTATCTGTCTCTCTGACTCTTTAAGTCTTTATCTCTCTCTGTCTGTTTTTCTTCCTATCTCTTCTATATGAGCCTTTCTCTGCCTGTCTCTGTCTGTCCCTCAGACTGTCTCTGACTCTATAAGTCTTTATCTCTCTCTGTCTGTTTTTCTTCCTATCTCTTCTATATGAGCCTTTCTCTGCCTGTCTCTGTCTGTCCCTCAGACTGTCTTTGTATGACTGTCTGCCTGTCTGACTATCTGTTTATGTGTGCATCTCTGCTTGTCTGTCTGTATCTCCCGTCCCTCATCTGCATAAGCGTGTGCGTGCCTTTATCCTTCTTGTATGTAAATCCTCAGTCTGACCGACCATGTATCAAACAGTCGGTTTGTCTGTGCGCGCTTTTGTACGTAGGAGCAAGAAATTCAGATTTATAAATATTTACCTGGAGTGTTTGCATCTGCATAAATAAAGTGACAGATTATTGTGTGTTTGATCACTCACACATGTGTACACGTATGATAGTGTCTGCGTGTATCTGTATGTGTGTATATGGATGTATGGGTGGATGGATAGTTATATTATTGTATTTTATATTTTTATAATTGACGTCGGTGCACTGTGGGCCTTTTCAGGCATCTCTCTCTCTCTCTCTCTCTCTCTCTCTCTCTCTCTCTCTCTCTTTCTCTTTCTCTGAATAACCCTGGGTATCTCCCTATGATGTCTGCCCGTGTCTATGATGTCTGCCCGTGTCTATGATGTCTGCCTGTGTCTATGATGTCTGCCTGTGTCTAGGATGTCTGCCTGTGTCTATGATGTCTGCCTGTGTCTGTCACTTTGTGTCTGGCTCTGTCAATCCCTCTTACTGCCTTCTCTTTCTCTCTGATCGCCTCTCTGTTTGATTGTTTGCTTGTTTTTCAGCTTGTCTCTAGATAGGTCTGTTTCTCTATATATGTCTGTCTGCTTGTATCTGTCTGCTCTCTCTGCCTCTGTGTCTGTCTCTCTGTGTCTGTCTCTCTGTGTCTTTGTCTCTGCTTCTGTCTCTCTGTCTGACAGTTTCTCTGTCTGTCTCGCTCAGTCTCTCTGTGTCTGTCTCTCTGTCTGACAGTTTTTTCTGCCAGTCTGTCTGTCTCGATCTGTCTTTTATTTTGCTTTTATCTCTCCTTGTCGCTCTGTCTGTCTCTGCTTGTTTCTTTTTTTTTTGACTGTCTAACTGTCTCGCTCTGTCTCTCTGTCTGCTTGTCTTTCTTTGTATGTCTGTCTGTCTGTCTCTCTCTCTCTTTGGGGCTATGATTATCTATTTATGTCTGTCTCTCATTTCTGTAAGTGTGTGCTTGTCGTTGCCCTAATGTGTGTAAAATGCAGCCAGTTCGAGTATTATCTGACCGGCTGTTTGTCTATATGCGTGTCTGTTTGTGTGAGGGCGAAGTTTCTAATTAGAGTTACCTGGGATGTTCGGATCTGCATATATAAAGTGACACCATATTAAGTTTATAGTCACGCACATTTATGTGTGTACGTAGGAACGTGTGCGAGTTTCTATGTATGTGTATATGGGTGGATGGATATTTGTAGACTATCATATAGATTTTATGTTATCTCAGACGATGTCACTTCACGTTGAGATTTCCGTGCCTCTCTCTCTCTCTCTCTCTTTTTCTTTCTCTCTCTCTCTCTCTCTCTCTCTCTCTCTCTCTCTCTATATATATATATATATATATATATATATATATATATATATATATATATATATATACATATCCATCTATCTATCTATCTCACTTTATCTATCTCTCTCTCTAGCTCTATATCTTTCTCTATCTCTCTCTCTTTGTCTCTCTCTCTTGATATCTCTCTCTATGTTGTTGTTTATATCGCTACCTGTCTATGTTTTCCTCTGTCTGACCACATCTGTCTGTCTCTGTATTTCTCTTTCTGCCTCTCGCTATCTGTATCGCTATATCTACCTCTCTCTCTCTCTCTCTCTCTCTCTCTCTCTCTCTCTCTCTCTATCTATCTCTGCACTTATCTTTGTCTCTGTGTCATCTTATTCTGCATTTCTCACACTCTCTATCTGTCTAGCTATCTCTCTGTCTCTATAAATATTTGACTCTCTCTGTCTGTCTCTCTTCCTATCTCTCCTAAATGTCCCTCTCTCTGCCTGTCTCTGTGTGTCTCTAGGTCGTTCTCTGTATGACTGTCTGTCTCTCTGACTATCTGTTTATGTGTACATCTCTGCTTCTGTCCACCATCTGTGTAAGTGTGTGCGTGCCTTTATCCTTTTGTAAGAAAATACTAAGTCTTACAGATTATATATCAAACAGTCAGTTTGTCTGTCTAAGTTTTTGTATGTAGGGGCAAGAAATTCAGATTTATAAATATTTACCTGGAGTGGTAGGATCTGCACAAACAAAGTGACACATTATTGCGTATATGATCACACACATATGTGTACATGTAATATAGTGTCTCTTTGCATCTTCATGTGTGTATGTGGATGTATGGGTGGGTGTTTGGGTATATTATTGTATGTTATGTTTTCATAATCGACGTCAATGCACTGTGGCTTTTTTCGTGCATTTCTCTCGGTCTCTCTTTCTTTCTGTTTCTGAATAAACCAGGGAGTTATAGAACTCTGCTCGTGTATGTCTCTCTGTGGCTGGCTCTGACAATCCCTCTCACTATCTGACTCTCTCTCTGTCTCCCTCTGCCTTCTCTCTCTCTCTCTCTCTCTCTCTCTCTCTCTCTCTCTCTCTCTTTGATCGCCTTTCTCTGCTTGTCTCTCTGTTTGTCTGTTTTCTTGTTTTTCAGCTTGTCCCTATATCTGTCTGTCTCTCTATAATGTCTCCCTCTGCTTGTCTCTGTATGCTCTCTCTGTCTCTCTGTGTCGGTCTCTCTGTCTCGCTCTGTTTTTTATTCTGCCTGTATCTTTCTGTGTCTCTCTGTGTCTGTCTCTCTGCCTGCCAGTCTCTCTGTCTCTCTGTCTGACAGTCTCTCTGTCTGTCTCGCTTTGTCTTTTATTCTGCCTGTATCTTTCTGTGTCGCTCTGTCTGTCTCTCTGCCTGTTTCTCTATTTCACGGTTTGCTTGTCTCGCTCTGTCTGTCTTTCTGCATGTCTTTCTCTGTATGTCTGTCTCTCTCTTTGTCGCTATGATTATCAATTTATGTCTGTCTTTCATTTGTGTAAGTGTGTGTGTGTCTTTGCCCTTCTATGTTTAAAATGTCAGCCTGTCCAAGTATTATTTGACAGCCCTTTTTTCTATATGTGTGTCTGTTTGTGTGAGCGCGAAGTTTCTAATTATAGTTACCTGGAATGTTCGGGTCTGCATAAATAAAGTGACAACATATTACGAGTTTAGTCACAAACATATATGTGTGTGCAAATGAACGTATGCGAGATTGTATGTATGTGTGTATGGGTGGATGAAAATATGACGGTTTTGTTATGGATTTTATGTTATCTTAATCGATGTCACTTCACGTTGAGATTTTCGTACCTCTCTCTCTCTCTCTCTGTCTCTCTCTTTCTCTCTCTCTCTGTCTATCTCTCTCTGTCTCTCTGTCTCACTCTCTTTGTCTCTCTGTCTCTCAGTCTCACTCTCTCTGTCTCTCTCTGTCTCTCTCTGTCTCTCTGTCTCACTCTCTCTCTGCCTCAATGTCTCTCTCTTTGTCTCTCTGTCTCACTCTCTCTGTCTCTCTCTCTTTGTCTCTCTGTCTCACTCTCTCTGTCTCACTCTCTCTGTCTCTCTCTCTCACTCTCTCTTTGTCTCTCTGTCTTACTCTCTCTGTCTCACTCTCTCTGTCTCTCTCTGTCTCTCTGTCTCACTCTCTCTGTCTCTCTCTCTCTCTTTGTCTCTCTGTCTCACTCTCTCTGTCTCTCTCTCTGTCTCTCTGTCTCACTCTCTCTGTCTCATTCTCTCTGTCTCTCTCTCTTTGTCTCTCTGTCTCACTCTCTCTGTCTCACTCTCTCTGTCTGTCTCTCTCTCTTTGTCTCTCTGTCTCACTCTCTCTGTCTCACTCTCTCTGTCTCTCTCTCTCTGTTTGTCTCTCTGTCTCACTCTCTCTGTCTCACTCTCTCTGTCTCACTCTCTCTGTCTCTCTCTCTCTTTGTCTCTCTGTCTCACTCTCTCTGTCTCACTCTCTCTGTCTCACTCTCTCTGTCTCTCTCTCTCTCTTTGTCTCTCTGTCTCACTCTCTCTGTCTCACTCTCTCTGTCTCACTCTCTCTGTCTCACTCTCTCTGTCTCACTCTCTCTTTGTCTCTCTCTCTGTCTCTCTGTCTCACTCTCTATGTTGTTGTTTATATCGCTGACTGTTTATGTTTTCTTCTGTCTGACCATAACTGTTTATCTCTGTATTTCTCTTTCTGCCTCTCTCTATCTGTATCGCTCTATCTACCCCTCTCTCTATCTTTGACCATATCTCTGTCTCTGTGTCTTTATCGTTCGGCATTTCTCAGACTCTCTCTTTCTCTGTCTAGCTGTCTCTCTGTCTCCCTTGTCTTTAAATCTCTCTGTCTGTCTCTCTTTTTATCTCTCCTATATGTTTCTCTCTCTGCCTGTCTCTGTCTGTCTCTCGGTCTGTCTCTGTATGACTCTCTGACTATCTGTTTATATGTACATCTCGGCTTGTCTGTCTGTATCTCCTGTCCATCATCTATATAAATGTGTGCGTGCCTTTGTCCATTTGTATGTAAATCCGCAGTCTTACCGACCATGTATGAAACTGTCGGTTTTTCTGAGCGCGTTTTTGTACTAAGGAGCAATAAATTTAGATTTATTAATATTTACCTGGAGTGTTTGGATCTGCACAAATAAAGTGAGGCATTATTGCGCATTTCATCACTCACATGTATGTGCCTATAGTTTTATGTATCGGGTTGGGGGGGGGGGGGGGGTGTAGATGATGGCTGTTATCGCAATGGACGACTCTGCATACTGTGCCTTCTTATGCGTGCTTTGTCCTGCGATGCAGCATCTTATCCATGAGGCCTCTGCAGACTGTCCCCATGAGATGGTGGGTATGTCTTCAAGTCTAGGATGGGACTGACTTGCCTCACCAGGCATCACTCCGAGTTCAGTGAGGATTGATGCATGGAGGCATGCACGTCTGCATGTGTGTTTACACGTAAGTGTATTATGTGTGTATGTATCTTTTTTTTTTACATGAATGTTGTGATACGATAAAGGAACAATAAATGTGTTTTTTTAACGAAAGGGTAAAAAAATATTATAATAATATCGTGGACACAGAAAAAAGTGGGGGTGGGGGTGGGGGATAGGGCAATACTGATATCCTAAAGATCTTAATATTGAGGAAGACTAACTAGTAAACAGCATCTTGTCTCGGACACTGACATAGCTTGGCCACATCAAGTGTCGTGATGAATGGACGGGATAATAAAAGAAGGTAGGGTGCCAGGTAAGAGGAGCAGGAGTTGACCAGCAGCAAGATGGGTACCTGATTTAAGTAAGTGACACCTTGGGTAGGAGAAGGCAACCGGCGAAAGATGTGTCGAGAAACAGGCTTGCTGTGCAACGTTCATTTAATGCTATATTTAATCATAATAACTGATAGTCCACGATCCCCATAACTACTCTTCCATCTCCAAAAATGTAAATAATTTTGTAGACTTGTGTAACCTAAGGAATGTGTTGTTTTTTGGGACATTCCCGCCCCCCTCGCCCCACTCCCAACTGTGTTTATTGCACTTCAAAGAAGCGCGTGAATAACAGCCCATTGTTATAGCTATTGTTACTATCATAATCCCTTCACGTTATGAAAAATCTTTCACAATTCAATCAGTACGTCAGTCAGCATATTCTTTACAGAACGTTGCTCTCTTCACGGTATACCTAAAAATCACTCTTCTTGTCACTTCTCCAGCCCTGTGTGCTTTCTTACGTCTTGTATCCACATTCGCGGCGTCTGCCTCGTTTTCCGGAATCTGTTACCAAACACACCCCCCCCCCCTTTCCACCCCAGCCCACCCCCTTCCTCTTTTCTTACCCAGTTCATCGTTCTCCCAAAACCATCTTGGCCAAAATACCCCAACTTTTGGGAAAGGATACCTTTATGAGCAAATTCTCATTGATGTTCACATTATTGTAGGATGTCGATGCTTTTCTTAGCGCTTTATTAATATCATACCCCAAGCAAGGGAAATCCACAGGTCACGGCACAGTCTAATACTTCAGGGGGTGGTAGATAGAAATACTGCATTCAGTCGTTGGACCTAGGTTGCATGCAGTCGTGGGATCTAGGCTGCACTCTCTCGTGAGACGTAGATGGCTTGGGGTTAGAGCCAGTTCTAGATGTTTTGGGGTCGTTAAAAGCATCAGGTAACGGGACAGTCTAATATTTCAGGGGGTGGTAGATAGGCTGCTTGCAGTCGTGGGACCTAGGCTGCATGCAGTCGTGGGATCTAAGCTGCCCTCTCTCGTGAGACGTAGGTGGCTTGGGGTTAGAGCCAGTTCTAGATGTTTTGGGGTCGTTAAAAGCATCAGAAAGCCGGCAAACGAAGTCTTCCCATCGTCTAAAATGTTTTACTGTCATGTGAAGTCATCTGCGGGTTTGATAATAATAAAGAACCCTTTCTTTTTTCTTGGCCCAAGGTATCGTGAGAATGTTTCAGTTCAGAAGCTCCTTTTCCTTTATTCAATCAAACGCACGAGGTATATAATGCTGGACTCATTTTTGTATAAATTGATTGCCACCCCATGGATCAACATCACGTAAGTATTGACATATCAACAAATAAAAAAAAAAAAAATGTCCGCACTATTTCAGTATCTGAAAGGTGACATCAAGATTGCAATATGTTTACACATTTCAGACAGCGTCCATAAACGAGTTGCAATAATTACTTGATAAGAACATTAAATTAGTAAACATTTTAGATGAGTAATTTTTAAGAAAGTGAATCACGTATTCTGTGCTTGACTTTACAGGAACAATATCGGTAAAGTTTTTTTTTTTTTTTTTCATTTGTATTAGGCATGTCTACTTTCTAAAGTGTGCCATTGCTTTCTAAATGGTTTGCTCTTCACACCACTGTCAAAATTAACGCCAAGCTTTCGCCTGAAATCGAACCAAGTATTTGGGAATCGCGAAGACCGTTTGCAACACATAACCTCCGGACGCTGACACACAGACGGTACTGTTGACACAAACAAATATTTACCTGGATTGTTTGGATCTGCACAAATAAAATCCCATATTATCGCGTACTACATGACAACACACAGGTATGCACGAATGTGTGTTTGTGTATATGTGTGAGCATGCGTATGTATGTGCGTGTGCTAAAATAAATCTGGGGACGCAAGTTGTAAACACAATTACATGTAAGAATTCACCACCATGATTTAGGGAATGGCGTCCAAGTAAAAAATTAAAATTTGTGAATTTCATATATATCTCCACGTGACCATATATCATTATTATTAATCACGGTATACTAACGTCTAAAAAGATTGCTCAAATCTTTGTTACATGCAAACTTTTGCAGAGGTATAATTTTTTTATATAACAAAAAATTCACCTGCAATATTTGGATCTGCATTTTAAAAAAAGACATACTTTTGTGTAGTTCATCACAACACACAAATACGAATATATTATTCGTTAATTTATGTAAGCATACTATATGTCTGTTAAATGTTGAATAAAGAATTTATATCACAGCACTCACCACACTCCCATAAGCGCTTCGTCCCCATCTTCAGCAGAAACTAAAGAGTTTTAATTCTGATGGAACTAATAAGTGTCTGAGTGTATATCCGTCTCACGTTTCCCTTGAGTGATGAACGTCGGCCAGTTCCCCTTGTAACTTCTCGCAGCGTCATTTTCCTCTGACTATAATAATCCATTAGTGCCTCCGCACAGTTTATTCGCTCTCAAAGGGCTCTCACAACACCTAGCTTGTCGTACATCATGTCACGACTAAGTGGTGCAAAACCGGCCAGTCTGTGTGACCGGTCGTTTCCCAAAACACTGAGATAACCTGCAGGGTAAGAAAAAAATGACACTACCTATCCGGAACCCCTGAAGCCATACTTGCCCTTCTGCACGGAGCATGTGGATTCCCACATTTATCAACATACTCTGAGAGTCAGTTACACTCACGATATGTGTACACAGCTGATTCTCAAGCTAGCGGAAGGCAGAAGTGACTGCAGCCACCTCCATTCTCAAACTAGACGTTGTGATATCATATGCCAGATAATGCTGTAAACGTTTGCGATGAACCGCCATGCACTTCGTCTGCCTCCTAACATCTGTACAGATAATCACATCACCTTGGCGGAAAGTTTCAAGAATCATTTGTTGAATTTTTAATTATGCAGCACCAGCTGGCCAGTCCCTGCACTCACGACTTAAAGTGACTAGAACCATACACTGATTCGTGTGCGGACACTTTAACCACTTCTCTCCTCCCCTCGGGTAGTTAGCAACCTATTGGATATGTTCTCCAAGGATGCCGGTGTGTTGGGAAACGAGCAGGCAGATAAAGTGGCTGGCTCTGCACCACTTGGTGGTAAATTGATGTATGACAAATTATATATTGTGAGGGCCCTTTGGGAACGGGTGAACAGTGCGGAAACGCAGATGGATCATTACGGTCTGATGAAAATGGCGCTGGGCATCTAGTCGACGCTTAACACTCAGGGAAAAAAATGCGACAGATATACAATCAGAGGGTTACAGATGGATACTGAGCACTTATGGGAGTGTCCTGAGTGCTGTAATGTCGATTCTTAACGTAACGCGTAGGATGCCTGGCTGACAGCAATAGGCATTATGTTATGCAACCGATAAAATAATAATTGTTACAAAAGGCAGTATACAAAAATAAGTTTACCTGTAACAAGGGCGGGTACTGCAATGCAAAAGATTCAACAGTTTTATTCATCTCTGTATGCAGATGTGTGTGTGTGAGTGCAGTGTGTGTGTGTGTGTGCGATGTGTGTGTGTGTGTGCGGTGTGTGTGTGTGTGTGTGTGTGTGTGTGTGTGTGTGTGTGA
>CAJHNH020003323.1:460000-495000 GCA_905116865.2 Candidula unifasciata | reverse complement strand
TAGTTAGTTAGTTAGTTAGTTAGTTAGTTAGTTAGTTAGTTAGTTAGTTAATAAACATATTATCTTTCTCGCTCATCGTACAAGTCTATAAATCTATGATACCATCTTCAGTCTATCCCCCAGCGTGTGGCGACTGACAACACCAGTTCTACGTTGGTTTACTATTCTTCATTGGCTGCCTGTATAGTGTTCATGTTTGGCGATGCCTCTTTTGACCTGAAGTTCTTGTAGACTTTTAAGTGCTGCGGACTCAATATGGTCTTCCGTATCATCTTCTCGTCCATCCTCCTTGAGAGCATTGAGAATGTCGGCCCGATCCATTGCTTTTCCTGTACGTACATTAGTTATGCCAGCAAGCCAATCCGCTCGTTCATTCCTTCTTACTCCAGAGTTTTCTGGCACAAAAATGCAATTATTCCTATCAGACGAGATTAAATCAGCGTCTGCAACCATGTTCTTCGAAACGATCCTGTCTCGATCTTCTCAAGCATGCCCATGGAATCAGTTAAAAAGCGCGCATGGCAAAACTGTTGTGTCTCTGGCCACACTGTGTAGTTTGTACACTGGTATTGGTACTGGCATTAGTTCTCTGAATGTGAAGTGTTTTTCTATGCGCATGTATATGTGAGTGTATGTGTATGTGTGTGTGTTTGTGTGTGCATGTGTGCTCCTGCATGTTTGTGCATGTATTTGTTGCGTATGTTTGAGTAAGGCAGTGGTTGCTTGTTCATTGCTAGCTTCTTTCTTAACTTATGAATACCTCAAATATATTTCCACTGTGTATAGATGCCAAATGGGAATCTCATTTCTATCTTGACACGGACCAGCGAGGTTTAAATTATGAAGTTTGGACTCAGCCTAATATGCGTAGCAGGTAAAGCCATGGAAATTAAAGGAGTTCGGTTTTATGTTGACTACGTCATTCATCTAATGTCCATTAGTCTAATCGGTATAGGAAACCAAGGTAGTTTTGAGATAAAATGTAATAATAAAAAAAAAAAAGATTCTTAGAATAGCATGGACAAAAAAGAGAAGAAATTCTGACATTTTAAAAGATCTGAAGATCAAGAAAGATTGGCATATAAACAGCATCTTTTCTCAGAAGCTGAAATTTTGTGGTCACATCAAGCGTCATTTTCGGGTTTTCTAGCAGAAGGCATGGTTGGGGACAGGATATAAGTGACTCCTTGAATATGAAAGCACACGGAGCGGGAGAGCTGGCAAAAGACCGAGTTTCTTTCAGGACTTGCTACATCATGATGATTCTATATACGGGGCTGTGTGGTCTTGAGGCATGGTGTCCGATTCGAGTGCTTGAGGTTCCTGGTTCAATCCCTGGTAAGGGCTGGGATTTGTTCACGTGGACTTGATTCTACCTGGTCTCTGGGTAGTGAGATCAGACGCCCGTGTGTATTGTTGCGCACGTAAAAATCCCTTGGCGTTTGGAATTCCAAAAAAAGTAGTCCAACGGTGCTGCCCGGGCAAAATTTGGAGTTTAAAATGTACCTAAATGTATTTCAGATCCTCAGTGCTTCAGAGCCTGTGCACTGCGCTGAACTTCTTCGGACCAGACTTGAGTTAGAAGAAGAACGGAGCACCTATTGGTTACTACCCGTGTGCCATGATGTTGATCCGTTGCTTAAACCTCAAACCTCAAACCTGATGATTATATGACTAGTACACATAATGGCGTCATTTATATAATTGAAATGGTCAATGTTTTCATTTCAATTACAAACCCCATGCTTATGTGTATTATGAGGTAAATTACTTAATCTTCCACATCGTCCTTCACAATAACAAAGAAAAACAACAACAACAACAACTGTACAACCTCAAATAATGAATCTAAATAACACTTACGCGTGGTACAGGCTGTAAACAGTAAACACAAGCAATAATTAGTGTGTGTTACTTTGAGTAAGTATCATGCATGAATGCACACATGCTAAATGTGTGTTTATGGTGTCTGAACACACGAACAACTTTACCGAGCCACAACGACACAAACACTGAAATTCCTGCACAATAGAAGGTATCAAAAGTTAGAAGAAACTAATTTCTAACATCACCGAATTTTGAGGCAAAGAGTATACAGACACACGAAATAGACACCTGAATGGGCAACAGCTAGGCTGGGGAAGTCACAATGAAATTCTGTTAAAAGCGGGATGACAGCGGCCAGTAGTGCTGGGTTGCCTTGGATTCGTGAAATTATAAAAAGACTGGATAGTATAGAATGAAATCGAAGAATAGACTGGAGTGGATAGAATGTAATGAAAGAATAGACTGGGGTGGATAGAATGCACTGAAAGAATAGACTGGAGTGGATAGAATGCAATGAAAGAATAGACTGGAGTGGATAGAATGCAATGGAAGAATAGACTGGAGTGGATAGAATGCAATGGAAGAATAGACTGAAGTGGATAGAATGCAATGAAAGAGTAGACTGAAGTGGATAGAATGCAATGAAAGAATAGACTGGAGTGGATAGAATGCAATGAAAGAATAGACTGGAGTGGATAGAATGCAATGAAAGAATAGACTGGAGTGGATATATTGCAATTAAAGGATAGACTGGAGTGGCTAGAATGCAATGAAAGAATAGACTGGAGTGGATATATTGCAATGGAAGAATAGACTGGAGTAGATAGAATGCAATGAAAGAATAGACTGGAGTGGATATATTGCAATTAAAGGATAGACTGGAGTGGCTAGAATGCAATGAAAGAATAGACTGGAGTGGATATATTGCAATGAAAGAATAGACTGGAGTGGATATAATGCAATGGAAGAATAGACTGGAGTAGATAGAATGCAATGAAAGAATAGACTGGAGTGGATAGAATGCAATGAAAGAATAGACTGGAGTGGATAGAATGCAATGAAAGAATAGACTGGAGTGGATAGAATGCAATGGAAGAATAGACTGGAGTGGATAGAATGCAATGGAAGAATAGACTGGAGTGGATAGAATGCAATGAAAGAATAGACTGGAGTGGATAGAATGCAATGGAAGAATAGACTTGAGTGGATATAATGCAATGGAAGAATAGACTGGAGTGGATAGAATGCAATGGAAGAATAGACTGGGGTGGAAAAAATGCAATGGAAGAATACACTGGATAGGATATAATGAAATAGAAGTATAGATTTCAAGCTCTCTGTGACGCATATACAGTTCGATAATATGATGTATATCTTAGTGTGTGTGCAATTACATATGAATCAAATGGCGTGTTTGCATCACACAAGTCTTATAACTCGTCGCTACCTAAATAAAGATATTTTTAAATTGCTTGTGAAAGTTTTCTTCTTCTTCGAACCTTCTGTCAGAAAAGTTATATCATGAGACCGGTAGCCTTTTTGAAAGCTATCGTGCTGTCCGTATCCTCTAGTGTACCATACAGTTTTGTCTTCCTTGTGGTTGGAACAGGCCAGATTGCGTCTCTGTTGTCAGCATACAGTTGACAGTGTTGGAGCACATGCTCAGCATTTTCGTGTTTCCTACACCGACAATTTTGAACATATGTTGACGAAATCTGTTGTGCCCAGTCCTTAGTTTGAATATAATATGCTGTCCCTCTCTAGAGAGGCGATGAAGTGAGTCTTGGGGAGAGAATTTGGTGTGTTTATCCAGCCACCTTTCTAGGATACTAGACTGTATTAATGTTTTCGTCTCTTGGTTGGTTAAGTCACTGTTTGGTTGTACCATGTCACTGCCGCTTCTGGCCAATCTGTCTGCTATTTCATTGATTCCAAGCCACAGTGACCTGGAATCCACTGCAGTACAGATTGTTTTACTGAAGAGCTTAAGTAAATCAGCTGTTGCGTCAAGTCTACAAACTGAGTGTCTTTTGGGTTAACAATTGCTAGTAGAACTGACATAGCATCAGTCAGAAAGACCACTTCGCTATATTTGCTGTGCTGTTGTCCATTCAGGAAAGAACATGCCACCAGAAGTGCTTCTGCCTCTGCTCTGTAATTTGAGGAGTATGAACCTGTTAGTACAGCATGGTTGATTTGTAATAGTGATTCAGTGAGTTGATGGTTATTAAATAGCAGTGTTAAAAAAAAATAGACTAAAAAAAAGGTGTTGTTAAAATGAAGTGATTTATATTGGAAACTCACGTCCTTTTCTATTCCAGTCTGAAATACAATAATTTTATATTTATAAAATGTTAGATTTAATAAGAGCGTTTGGCCGAGTGGGTAGAACTCTCGCTAAGGTGATGAAAGTTAGTTGTGCGAGAGGACCAACTCAGCGACAGAAGCATTTACAGCAGGATCCTACAGTTCATTACTGGATATTCCTTGCCGAAAAAAGCTTCGGCTCGTTTACATCTTGTCGGCAAATGTTTAGTCCCGTTTACCCCTTGTCGGCAAATGTTTCGTCCCGTTTACCCCTTGTCGGCAAATGTTTCGTCCCGTTTACCCTTTATCGACAAATGTTTCGGCCCGTTTACACCTTGTTGACAAATGTTTCGTCCCGTTTACCCCTTATCGACAAATGTTTTGTCCCGTTTACACCTTGTTGACAAATCTTTCGTCCCGTTTACCCCTTATCAACAAATGTTTTGTCCCGTTTACACCTTGTTGACAAATCTTTCGTCCCGTTTACCCCTTATCGACAAATGTTTCGTCCCGTTTACCCCTTGTCGACAAATGTTTTGTCCCGTTTACCCTTTATCGACAAATGTTTCGTCCCGTTTACCCCTTGTCGACAAATGTTTCGTCCCGTTTACCCTTTATCGACAAATGTTTCGGCCCGTTCACACCTTGTTGACAAATGTTTCGTCCCGTTTACCCCTTATCGACAAATGTTTCGTCCCGTTTACACCTTGTTGACAAATCTTTTGTCCCGTTTACCTCTTATCGACAATTGTTTCGTCCCGTTTACCTCTTATTGACAAATGTTTCGTCCCGTTCACCTCTTATCGACAAATGTTTCGTCCCGTTTACCCCTTATCGACAAATGTTTCGGCTGGTTTACAACTTCAACATTATATGGGCGGGGCAGGGGAGGAGGCGTCTCCTGGTGTGCTGATAAGACTTGACGAGACATAGCTATAGCCGTAGGTTCTGATGTTCGAGTGATGATCGCTAGTGATTGGTCGCACATTAACCGCCCACCTACACGAAACATCGGGACTCAAGGAGAGTTGGTTCATGGGACAGACATTGTTCGGACAGACGTTAGTCGGCCAAACGTTAGTCGGGCAGACGTTAGTCTGACAGACGCTAGACGGACAGACGTTGCTCGGACAGACGTTACTCAGACAGACGTTAGTCGGACAAACGTTAGACGGACAAACGTTGCTCGGACAGACGTTGCTTACACAGACGTTAGTCGGACAAACGTTATTTGGGCAGACGTTAGATGGACAAATGTTAGATGGAAAAACGTTAGTTGGACAGACGTTGATAGCACAGACGTAACTCAAACAGACGTTAGTTGTACAAACGTTAGATGGACAAACGTTAGTTAGACAGACGTTGCTGGCACAGACGTTAGTCGGAAAGACCTTGCTCGGACAGACCTTGCTCGGACAGATCTTACTCGGACAGACCTTGTTCGGACATAAGTTGCTTAGACAGATGTTAGCTTCGAAAAACTTAAAAAGTTGACCTTTACAGGACCTTGCAAAACCAACCTCAGCTTGTATGGCTGTTTGAATTATCTAGGCATTATTACGTTCAGTAGTTTGCCATTTCTTTCTAACGGGTCGGTTCTCGATACCACAGTTCAAACCAGCACAAGTATGTCGGCTGCCAAGTAGGCCGCAGCTGGGTTCGAATCCGGTAGTTTTGCATGACTAATTTCGTTCACAACATATACGTTTCATTCGTCGACACAAAACAAACAGCACACACAAAACAATATTTCCTGTGGGGGGGGGGGGGGAAGGGGGGGGAGGGGGTGTTTGTTGGAGTCTGACGATGACTGGCCACTTAGCTAAAGCAGCCGCAACGAATGTTCCCGGTCAGGATGTGTGTGTGTGTGTGTGTGTGTGTTTTTAATTCACGTACAAATCATCAAATAATAAACATCATGATCTACAAAGTTTGTGCCGACTGCTCTAGCTAAGTGGCCAATAATTGTCAGGGTCAAGCAACCCTCCCCCCCCCCCCCACCCCCCCCCCCCAACCCGCTCTTCTGCTCTTGTTTTCCCCTTAAAACCGGCAGCAGTTATCATTCCCTGCTGGAACCGCATTTCCGGCTACTGTGTTAACTGCCCGAGGCCCGTGTTGTTAAAGCAGCTGGACGGACTAGTGAAAAGTATAGGGTTTTTCCCCACACACTCAGGCCTATAAGGCATATAGGGCACGACCTATTTTATCTAGACCAATCGGTACTCTATGGGTGACGTGATAAACATTGCGTTGGTTGCTTTTACTCCTTAAGATTTCTCTTGATACTCATTTACGACTGGGCCGACATCGGAGTCAAGTACTTGTTCGAAAGAAGAAAAAAAAAGTATTGCTTCTATAAACCTTCGAATCAAATGGGAGCAACTAACCTCTGTTGAACCGGCTTTCCTGCATGTTGAATTCTCATCCTTGAGTTCTTTCTCCTGCAGACTGCAGTCCTAGAGCGGATAAACTACCTACCTACCATATCTGCAGAAATGACCCTAAAGTACTGAGAATGCCCAAGGAGGAGAAAACTAAAAAGGAAAAACTGTGTAACAAATACTTACAGGGATCGCCCAACTGTCCTGCAAATACATTGAAAATACATGTTAATTTTTATTATTTTTTATTTTATAATAGGTGTGACTCTGAAATGTGCATATATATATATATATATATATATATATATATATATATATATATATATATATATATACATATATATGCATGTGGGTGTGTGCATTTGTGCGTGCTTGACAGTGTGTGTGAAAACATGCCTACCTTACCTTCAAGGCGTGATCCGTGTTACCTCCAGTAATGCAGTTGGATGTGTCAACCGGCCGAGGAAAACTGGATAGAATAAAAAACAAGGCAACGACAAGACTGGATTATATCTGCCAGCTTCTTCGCTGTTTACATGGCGCGACACTGTGAGCTGTGGATTTCATGGGAAACGTTGTTTGCTTGCACTGCTGAGAATTGGGGTTGTGAACTGTATATTCAGAAAATGGTGAGTGCTTGTTTGCACCAGAACCGACAGTTGGCTTTGTGCATTCACAAATGGAGCTTTCAGAAACTAATGATTGGAACTTCTCTCAGCAGACTGTTGGTGTTGGCACTGTTAGCTGCTGCCTTATAAATTTGATGTGTGTGTATTAGAGGTAGGATTTTGCTGTGACAGCCTTCGGATTTTTCACATGGTTCATGCGTCAGCATTTTGTGTGGTTTTCGCAGAAATGGAGTAACTACATACATTCGCCAGTTTGTCCCTTCCATATTATATATTTCACTTCTAAACAAACCTTCATGATTAAACATTCAATCTTTGCACTCTATTCCCTTTACATCTATCTGTCTGCTTGCATTTTATATAGTAGGATGCATGCTCAAGTATTCTTTGATATAAATTTTAGCCGAATCGTTATAGTTTGTGTCTCCAACACCCCCCCCCCCCCCCCCCGTCCCACCCTCGGTTGAACTACAAAGCAATATATTTTGTTGTATTTTTTTTTTCTTTTGATTATACTATAATCCCTTTCTCAATTCTTGGAGTTGGTCGTCAGCTAGTAAATAGTTATAAGGAACAGTAATTGGGGATAAACAGGAAGCAAGTGAAAGTAAAGGAACACAAGTGATAACACACAGAAGTAACTGCTAATGGGCAGAACAAAATACGAATAAAGAGAGGAATATTAAATTTACTTAAATACAAAGTTGAACATAATGTTATAGAATGTTGAAGTCAAGCTCACCCAAGCCACATGCTGTAACAATTGAATATACATAAGGTTGTTAATTGAAATTCCTAATGAAAATACAGTGCTACCTAATTTTATGTTTGCTTTGGTACAAGTTTAGCATGGTATACACCTGTTAACAAGTGAAAATGTTTGTTGTTTGAGGTTAATAAATTGAAATTTAAACCTCTCACGCACTCTAACCTCTCGCCTCAGTAGTTTCAGGCACTCATACAATTTAAACGTCACGATAATATTGTTATTAGACCTGCGGATAAGTAAGGGGCAGTAGTAGTCTGGTGAAACGTTTTATGTGCAGAAAGGGGACCAACGTAATAGTAAAAAGTGCCATCACAATCTTCATCTTATAACTGCCAGGACTAGTTTTATATTTGTCGAGTACATATGTCTGCGAAAGCCCGGTCTCTTTCTACTTCTCAAGAATGTAAACATGACAACCCAAGCAGATTGATCGTGTCCGCCTGTGCGTGTCCCACAGAGGCCATATTCGAGTTCCTCGATCGTATATTGCAACCCCTGGTCGTTTGTCTCTCGTCTTGTTTCAAAGGCACCGACCATTCTATCTGTCTTTCAATCGATCCGGTTCACTTCTTCTTCCAGGTACCACGTCTTCACCTTGGATGTTACCTCTCTCTACACGTCTATTCCATACTCAGATGGCCTCCAGGCTTGGCGGTTCTTTCTAGATCACAGAGTCAGCCCTGCTATAGCCACTGACCATTTGATACTTCTGCTCTCTAACTCTTTCGAGTTTATTGGCCACTATTTCAACCAGATCAGCAGAGTCGCTGTGGGCACCAAGATGGGACCTAGCTATGCCTGCCTCTTTATGGGCAACCTCGAGCAGATAATAGGTCATGCATACACCGGTAGGTTCCCCGAGCTCTACAGAAGATGTTTCGATGACTGCCCCTAACTGAACTGCAGGACTTCATTCCTTTTCCAGCTTTCTCCCCAGCATCCGATACACAATCAGGATTTCACCATCGTCTGTGCATTTTCTCGACCTCACTGTCGCCTTGGATTCTGAAGGCCTCAGCACCTCTGTGTACTATAAGCGTACTGATTCATACGCTTTTCTTCTCTTCACGTCCTCTTATCCCTCTTTCTGCGACGACTCCATTCCTTTCTCCCAGCTTCTAGGCCTCCGCAGACTGTGCCAGGAGAACGACGACTTTCTAAACAAGAGCCTAGAAATGCTGGGACTTCTTCTGGCTTTGGGAGCTAACTGAACATGTCTTATCTGCCACCTTTCATCGAGCTGAGGCTTTTGTTTCTCAGCCTAAACGTCACCACAACAGACCTAGCCTCATACTTACCTACCACCCTCGCAACAGACCTATCCTCACACTTACCTACCACCCTCACAACAGACATATCCTCACACTTACCTACCACCCTCACAACAGATCTATCCTCACACTTACCTACCACCCTATTTTTTTTATTTTTTAACGTATCCAGAAACCATGAGTTGTAAACCCTTTGGCTCGGTACTATGGATATCGCAACCCTTCGGCATTGATTCCATTATAGGTACCGTTACTCTGGGAGAAATGTGGCTTTTCTGCCTACCCCCGGGAGTGAACCCGGACCACAAGGAGTTCGTCACCCGGCCGCCGCGAAAGTCAGGTTTAACCAACTTCGCTAGAGAGCCGGGCAACCTACCACCCTAACAACAGACCTATCCTCATACTTACCTACCACCCTAACAACAGACCTATCCTCATACTTACCTACTACCCTCACAACAGACCTATCCTCATACTTACCTACCACCCT
The DNA here is from genome assembly GCA_905116865.2 of Candidula unifasciata. NCBI lineage: Eukaryota > Metazoa > Mollusca > Gastropoda > Stylommatophora > Geomitridae > Candidula > Candidula unifasciata. The sequence goes on along the minus strand of CAJHNH020003323.1, from coordinate 485,326 downwards.
CACAACAGACCTATCCTCATATTTACCTACCACCCTCACAACAGACCTATCCTCACACTTACCTACCACCCTCACAACAGACCTATCCTCATACTTACCTACCACCCTCACAACAGACCTATCCTCACACTTACCTACCACCCTCACAACAGACCTATCCTCACACTTACCTACCACCCTCACAACAGACCTATCCTCACACTTACCTACCACCCTCACAACAGACCTATCCTCACACTTACCTACCACCCTCACAACACACCTATCCTCATACTTACCTACTACCCTCACAACAGACCTATCATCATACTTACCTACCATCCTCACAACAGACCTATCCTCACACTTACCTACCACCCTCACAACAGATCTATCCTCACACTTACCTACCACCCTCACAACAGACCTATCCTCACACTTACCTACCACCCTCACAACAGATCTATCCTCATACTTACCTACTACCCTCACAACAGATCTATCCTCATACTTACCTACCACCCTCACAACAGATCTATCCTCATACTTACCTACTACCCTCACAACAGACCTATCCTCATACTTACCTACCACCCTCACAACAGACCTATCCTCATACTTACCTACTACCCTCACAACAGATCTATCCTCATACTTACCTACTACCCTCACAACAGATCTATCCTCACACTTACCTACCACCCTCACAACAGATCTATCCTCATACTTACCTACTACCCTCACAACAGACCTATCCTCATACTTACCTACCACCCTCACAACAGACCTATCCTCACACTTACCTACCACCCTCACAACAGATCTATCCTCACACTTACCTACCACCCTCACAACAGACCTATCCTCATACTTACCTACTACCCTCACAACAGACCTATCCTCATACTTACCTACCACCCTCACAACAGATCTATCCTCACACTTACCTACCACCCTCACAACAGATCTATCCTCACACTTACCTACCACCCTCACAACAGATCTATCCTCACACTTACCTACTACCCTCACAACAGACCTATCCTCACACTTACCTACCACCCTCACAACAGACCTATCCTCACACTTACCTACCACCCTCACAACAGACCTATCCTCATACTTACCTACTACCCTCACAACAGACCTATCCTCATACTTACCTACCACCCTCACAACAGACCTATCCTTACACTTACCTACCACCCTCACAACAGACCTATCCTCACACTTACCTACCACCCTCACAACAGATCTATCCTCATACTTACCTACCACCCTCACACCATCAGTGCTAAAAATAATTTTCCAAGGCATCTTTTTATCCTTAGATCTGACCCTGTCACTGCACGATTTTCTCTTAACTTCCTCTAGAGGCCTACAGACAGTACCGTAAACCCAAAGACATTCTAGTCAAGTGTCGGTTACTCCCTGTCTCTGAGTCTAACTTAGGCACGGTCTCTTCTATGCAAGACTTGCCCGTATGTGGTTCAGGGGACAAGTTTGGAATTCCCAAATACCACCTTCCGCATAAGTGAAGCATTCTATTGCACGAACCGCAATGTCATTTACGCCCTCATCTGCAAAAGTTGCGACATGAAATGCAACGGTAAAACGGGTCTACGACTGGTTGCCAGATTCAGGCAACATCATTTGATGTGCCGGTACAGTTGCACTTCAGCTCCCAAAATGTTCAAAGTGTCCACGACATAAAGGTGGCAGCCAATAAATTATCCAATCCGGCGACAGAGCCAGCAAGTCCTTTGGAAATTGCTTTTTTTTTTTTTTTAAACTTTAGCAATCCTCACAATAGAGGGATTGAACTGCCAACATTGTTTCATTAAAAAAATTTCAGTTTTTCCCTTGACATTCCCCTGCTATATATTGTCAGACCTCATGCTGTCCCTTCATTCCACTGACAATACATCAACGTGGCTGCTTCGGGATACGTCAGTTAACTGATTTCGTATATTCGTGTGGTTTTGCTTGATTTGTGTCTGTGCTGTTTGTATTTAGTTTGTGTTTATTATATTGTGGAGCTTACTGACCAACTTTTTGTTCGGTTTAATATTTTCCAAGATATAAGAATGTTATGCGTGTGCCAGGATATGTATGAGCCCTGTTTGGTATGCGTCCAAGGATCGGGAACAGATTACTTGAGTATGTGGAGGTCTCAATGCCTTTGTGTGTCTATACATATATGTGTGTATGTGTGTATATGTGTGTGTGTGTATGTGTGTGTGTTTGTGTGTGTGTGTACATGCTTTGTGTGATTTTAGGAGCGTGTATTTATCTATGTTTGAGTGCACCAATGCTTATGTTTTTGCATATACGTGTTAGTGTTTCTGGGTCTTTTACATATAATTGCAACCACTGTATGTCTTGTAAAGAACTAAAATGTGTTGCTACTATTTGAAATGCAAAACTCGATATATCGCATCAGTATTACCAGCTTACAGTAATCATATACTAGAACTTTTGTGAGGTCTGATTTTCGGCTGTTAGTAATACTTACGTCTCTTACGTGTTGTTTCTGGAAAAATATAAATGCACTGTGAATATATATATATATATATATATATATATATATATATATATATATATATATATATATATATATATATATATATATATATTTGTATGTGTGTGTGTATATATATAAGTATTGTGATCAAATATTGGATGCTCGCTGTGGAAACAGGCGACGGATTTTTTTCCTAATGACCTTGGACTCCTAGTTCGATCCAGTCTGAAATGGGTACCAGGTGAAGTCATGGGAAGTAAAGACGGCCTGTAAGATTTTTTTCCACTGAGTTCTGTTGTTCAATAAAATATGGCAATCACATATACACAAAGGCACGAAGGGTTCGTTAAGTTTATGTATCTACTCGTATTTATGTAAATTAGGCCATGTTAATATTTGTATGTTTTGAATATAGAAGTATGGTCCTGCCTTTAGTATCGCTGAAGTTGACGGTACTGATAAAAATTATTTTGCAGAATGTTTCCCTCTTCTTGTTCGCTTCCTCTTTTACCGCTTTAAGTGTCGAGGGAGATAAAAGGTTCTTTTTCTTACTTTTCTGGCTAATTGTGTTCACAGTCCTTTTTAGGATGATTTGAAGCCCCACCCTGGCTCTTGCCAGGGGCCGCAATATAGCCAGGCCATAAATATGGCCTAATTACTGAACGCGGTTTCTGTGACCTCTCCACGGTGATCCTCATCCACATGGTGGAACTCTGTGTCATCGGGTGTTTATCGCTTGTGTGATGTCCTGGTGGGGTAGAAAGTCAGTCAGTCGACTTCTCTGACCACCTCAACAACTGACACATAGTTATCTTTCATTGCTCTTTGTTTACATGGTGCTGTTGTAGAGTCTGATGTTATCTTCCATTGCTCTTGGTTTACATTGTGCTCTACGCCCTTCTCCTGGCTTACATAGTGCTCTACCTCCTTCTCTTGGCTTACATAGTGCTCAACCTCCTTCTCTTGGCTTACATAGTGCTCAACCTCCTTCTCTTGGCTTGCATAGTGCTCTACCTCCTTCTCTTGGCTTACATAGTGCTCTACCTCCTTCTCTTGGCTTACATAGTGCTCTACCTCCTTCTCTTGGCTTGCATAGTGCTCTACCTCCTTCTCTTGGCTTACATAGTGCTCTACCTCCTTCTCTTGGCTTACATAGTGCTCTACCTCCTTCTCTTGGCTTACATAGTGCTCTACCTCCTTCTCTTGGCTTGCATAGTGCTCTACCTCCTTCTCTTGGCTTACATAGTGCTCTACCTCCTTCTCTTGGCTTACATAGTGCTCAACCTCCTTCTCTTGGCTTACATAGTGCTCAACCTCCTTCTCTTGGCTTACATAGTGCTCAACCTCCTTCTCTTGGCTTACATAGTGCTCAACCTCCTTCTCTTGGCTTACATAGTGCTCTACCTCCTTCTCTTGGCTTACATAGTGCTCTACCTCCTTCTCTTGGCTTACATAGTGCTCTACCTCCTTCTCTTGGCTTACATAGTGCTCTACCTCCTTCTCTTGGCTTACATAGTGCTCTACCTCCTTCTCTTGGCTTGCTATGCGAAAAAAAAAATCGTCACGCTCAACTAGCATCCCCAAAGGGGGAGCTTTAGGTTATAATTGTGACTAGGTTCTCCGTGCTTTATAAAATGGATTAGCATTACTTGCCACCAAGTAGCTCTGAAAAGAACTCTCGCAGTGGTAAGGCGATCAAAGCAGACAGACCCAAATATTGTCCCTACAGGCGACGAAGTCGTCTACTGGCCACCCAGTGAGTGACCCGCCGCTGATGGACATCCTTCTCTTTTTGTTTATGCTTTCTACCATATTCAAGTCACAGGGTACTGTATGAGTGTTAGAAACAGTTTGATTTGCTTTCTTTGTATGGAATGTAGAATTGATTCTGTGCAAGTTAGTTCTCTTGCGATCTCCTTTCTTATATTATCTTTCTGATCACTGCTGCTTCCCTTTTCAGACATCCGTTTTCATTGTTGCTAATGTTCTCTTCGGGTTTGTTGTTAGTGACCATGCCTGACACTGAAAGTATAGAATTGTAATGGAGATTCTTTCTTTGAGGTATTTCTGTGTGCTGTTTAGGATTGTCTCGAATTATAAGGGGAAAAAAAAGGCGGGGGGGGGGGGGGGGGGCTAACTATTTTAATACTTGGTTTTGCATTACTGCATGGAAAATGTATTTGTTTTATCTAATTTACAATTTCCTTCAAAAGCTGTTCCCCGTTATTTGAAATCTGATGCTTGTTTAATGTGATCGCATTCCACTGCTATATTTCGTTTATGTTTCTCTCTGCAAATATCGCTACATTTGGTTTACGTAAAGAAAAAAAATATATGGAAAAAAAAAAATATTTAATATGATTATTAAATGAGTGTCATTAATACTCACTGCGTGCGTGAGAAGGCTCTGCAATGAAAATTACATGTACATGCATTTTGTTAAAGCACTTTTGCCTGTCTGTCTGTTTTAAAGTCATGTTATTCTATATATTCACAAACAACATCAAAGTACATTGGGCATTTTCGTGGGCACAGTCTTTGATGCAACAAGAACACCAGTAAACACCTGCTGATTGTTCGCATATGACATTTATTACAGTGTCTTGACCACAAAGTCAGTACAGGCCCTGCTTCGCTAGGCTTCCCTCTGAGGGCATGTAATCATGTTAGCCTCAGAAATTGGTCTTTGTCGGCCAATGTAGTCTTTTGTATATGTATGTATGCATGTTGCACAAACATTAGTGCCACATGCAGAAAAGATCAAAGCAGAGGAACAGGCGTGTTCGTGTGCTGGAAGAAGCACTTTTGAACAGATGTTTCATCTACGTATATTATCTGAGCAATACCACACGCACTAAAAACATCTATACCATGTGTTCATTGGTTTCAAAAAGGCCATTGATAGAGTATGGCATGCAGCACTGGGACACTATGAAAAAGTACAACATGGGTAAAACCCTCATAGGTACTAAAGAACATCTCTATGCCTAGGCCAGCAGTGCTGTCAAATAGGAAGCTGGTTCCGAACAACAGTAGGAGTTTGGCAGGGCTGCCTTCTCACTCAAACACTGTTTTATATCATTATAGAAATAATTATGACTAATGCCTTAGAACAATATCTTTAAACTGTTAGTATCGGAGGTCAAAATATAACAAACTTGAGGTTTTGCAGATGACATCGATGGGTTGGCCGGAAAAGAGCAAGAGCTAGTCGAGCTTGTAAATCTACTCGATGAAACATCAACTAAGTATGGGAAGGAAATAAACGCAGAAAAAAACAAAAGTAATGACTAATAATCCAGCTGGCAGAATTTCGCAAATCTACGTTAAAGGCGACAAATTAGAACAAATTACTCATTTCAAATTTTTAGGATCTATTTAATGGACTTGGAAAGTGAAGTAAAGATCCCTTTTCACTCCTTAGACGCATCGGGTATTTGGGAAGAGCGTCCAATATTTTTACAGACGAATCGGCACTGGATGGGTAATGTGGTTAGCATAAAGCCTGCCGTCTTTACCTCCCCAGGACAGCCATCCTGGTACCCATTTTAGGCTGGGACTTGGAGTTAAGATCAGAAATAATGTCTACGATTGCCCAGACAACATCAATCCTTGCCAAGCAGCAAACATTATGGAGATCCAAATACATTTAATGTGAAACTAAGATTTGATTGCTCACAACACTAGCTATTGGTACATTTACTTATCGCTGTAATACATGGACCTTTACAGCTAAACTTAAAAGAATGATATCCCCCCGTGTGGGTTCCGGGGCCTTATTATAGGGGAAACGAAAGCATGTCGTAAAAGTCGACTAATTGGGAGCTTCCTTCAAAGTCGGTGTGCATCTGCCTGAGAGGCAAGAAAAAACAATGTGCACACAAATGTGTCAGATCTTACACTCAGGTTCTGGAAAAGGACTGCAGTCCAGAAGTGGACGAGCAACCAGAACTTTTCACCAGAGTTTACAGCTAGTGGACACAAAGAACAAGAAAGAAGGATACAAGCATTAGAAGTGAGATGTTTCAGAAAAATTCGTTGCATATTATACAGAGACAACATTTCAAATGAAGAGGTTCGCCATACAATTAAACAGCACATTGGCAACTATGAACCTCTACTAACTACAGTGAGAGTTGTTGAGACCACACTCAAGCTTATGACTGAATAATTTTAGCTAGACTGTGGCGGTGACACGTTTGTTCAGACAACACTCAAGCTTATGACTGAATAATGTTGGCTAGACTGTGGTGGTGACACGTTTGTTCAAACAAAACCCAAGCTTAGGACTAAAAAATGTTGGCTAGACTGTTTCAGCGACACGTTTTTTCAGACAACAATTAAGCTTATGACTTAAAAATGTTGACTAGACAGGGGCGGTGACATGTTTGTTCAGACAACAATCAAGCTTTTGACTGACTAATGTTGGCTAGACTGTTGTGAGTGACACTTTTTTGATACAACACTCAAGCTTATACTTGAATAATGTTGGCTAGACTGTGGTGGGTGACAATTTGTTGAGACAACACTCAAGCTTATGTTTGAATACTTACGCTTTGTGATCCGAGTAGCTGAAATTATATTTAAATTTTTTTTTATCCCTATTCTGTTAGTCATCTTCATATATGCAGTAACGTTAAACAGATACATAATAAAATTCTATGAGAACATCTAGATCTTTACGGTATTTAGGTTAAGCTACACATAGCAATTTAACATGTTACTTTATGTGCACGACTCACAGATTTGTTGCTACCCAGTACGAGTTTCTGGTCTGCTTTTTTTGCTTTGTCCTGCAACCGGTTTCCACTTGCTGTTCCTTGTCTCTCCCAATTTCATCTGAAAGTCTCAAGAACGCAGAGCAGTCTGTATGTCAGCCCTGTCCTTACTTCTTCCTCCACCAGCCAAGGCAGACATGGCCAGCCTTTCGGCTCTTTCCTTTCCATTCACACCAGTAGACGATGGACTTGTGGTTACTGTCAACCCATTCTAGTCGGATATTTCCGGTTTCAACATTAAGCATGCTTACCGAGTCTCTCAATATCAATGAGTGAGTTGCTTTCTGCTCCCTCATCCATGACATAACTCTAAATCTTTCTCTTAGAAATTAACCCAACCACTTCCGATACAAACTTCCGCTACATTGTATCTGATACCCACATTGGAGTTTTCAATCATCTTTATCAATTATCGTGCCAATTAGCATACGTTGGCCTGTTTTGCATTTTCACATGCACACTGGACAATGAGTGGGGCTTTGTCTTCGCCACACATATCGCCACGCTATCTTGGTATTCATTCATCTCTTTGCAGCCCATTGACAGCTTTTCATGAATATTTACAGTGGTCACGAAGTTTTTCGACTCTCTGCCATCACATAACAACTTTTATAGAACAAAAAAACACTGACGGTCTGCGTCTATTTGAAGTAATCCGTTTATGGTTTCGTATGTCCTAATGAGAGTTTACTCATCTGTTAGTCTCTCAATTTTTGTAATTTTATTTAACAGTAGCGTGGAGAAAATAACACAAATAGATCAAATCGCTTACGTCGTCGGGTTTGATAGTCTGAAATTGAAAAAAAAAAATTCACATCAAGTAGTTTGCATTAATTTATGTGTGTGTGTAGATGGAGCGAATGCGTTTTTGTTTACCTTACCTTTTGGAACCTGCCCAGCCTTGAGGAAACGAATGGGGACGATGGTATATATATATATATATATATATATATATATATATATATATATATATATATATATATATATATATATATATATATATATGGCTTTTCTTTCTGGTGGTAAACAGCAGTACGCAGTACCAGCATTATTATTATGTATGTATGTATGTATGTATGCATGTTTTTATGTATGTATGTATGTATGTATGTATGTATGTATGTATGTATGTATGTATGTATGTATGTATGTATGTATGTATGTATGTATGTATGTATGTATGTATGTATGTATGTATGTATGTATGTATGTATGTATGTATGTATGTATGTATGTATGTATGTATGTATGTATGTATGTATGTATGTATGTATGTATGTATGTATGTATGTATGTATGTATGTATGTATGTATGTATGTATGTATGTATGTATGTATGTATGTATGTATGTATGTATGTATGTATGTATGTATGTATGTATGTATGTATGTATGTATGTATGTATGTATGTATGTATGTATGTATGTATGTATGTATGTATGTATGTATGTATGTATGTATGTATGTATGTATGTATGTATGTATGTATGTATGTATGTATGTATGTATGTATGTATGTATGTATGTATGTATGTATGTATGTATGTATGTATGTATGTATGTATGTATGTATGTATGTATGTATGTATGTATGTATGTATGTATGTATGTATGTATGTATGTATGTATGTATGTATGTATGTATGTATGTATGTATGTATGTATGTATGTATGTATGCATGTTTGTATGCATGTTTGTATGTATGTATGTATGTATGTATGTATGTATGTATGTATGTATGTATGTATGTATGTATGTATGTATGTATGTATGTATGTATGTATGTATGTATGTATGTATGTATGTATGTATGTATGTATGTATGTATGTATGACTAATGCCTTAGAACAATATCTTTAAACTGTTAGTATCGGAGGTCAAAATATAACAAACTTGAGGTTTTGCAGATGACATCGATGGGTTGGCCGGAAAAGAGCAAGAGCTAGTCGAGCTTGTAAATCTACTCGATGAAACATCAACTAAGTATGGGAAGGAAATAAACGTATGTATGTATGTATGTATGTATGTATGTATGTATGTATGTATGTATGTATGTATGTATGTATGTATGTATGTATGTATGTATGTATGTATGTATGTATGTATGTATGTATGTATGTATGTATGTATGTATGTATGTATGTATGTATGTATGTATGTATGTATGTATGTATGTATGTATGTATGTATGTATGTATGTATGTATGTATGTATGTATGTATGTATGTATGTATGTATGTATGTATGTATGTATGTATGTATGTATGTATGTATGTATGTATGTATGTATGTATGTATGTATGTATGTATGTATGTATGTATGTATGTATGTATGTATGTATGTATGTATGTATGTATGTATGTATGTATGTATGTATGTATGTATGTATGTATGTATGTATGTATGTATGTATGTATGTATGTATGTATGTATGTATGTATGTATGTATGTATGTATGTATGTATGTATGTATGTATGTATGTATGTGTGTGTGTGTGTGTGTGTGTGTGTGTGTGTGTGTGTGTGTGTGTGTGTGTATGTATGTATGTATGTATGTATGTATGTATGTATGTATGTATGTATGTATGTATGTATGTATGTATGTATGTATGTATGTATGTATGTATGTATGTATGTATGTATGTATGTATGTATGTATCTGTGTGTGTATGTGTATGTGTCTGTGTATGCAAATATAAGTGTGTTCACGTATAAATTTGCTTTTACTTTTTTGTGTGGTTGTGTGAGTGTGTGTGTGGCTTTGTGTGTGTGTGTGTGTGTGGCTTCGTGTGTGTGTGTGTATCTGTGTGTGTATGTGTGTCTGTGTGTAAAATGGAGGATATCCCCGGATTTTCTGTAGTCTTTCCACCTTGAGAGCTCCATCATTAATCTTGATATGACTATACCGGTATTACTAATTCTGCAAAGGTAATCGTGTCTTGATTTGCTTTCTGTATGTGTTGCTTGTTCAATTGTCTCTGTGTCCGAAGATACTACATTCAAGTTTAGGGCCTCAGAAAAGTGCCCATGAGGACAGAAAGCATTGACTACTGAGCTTGTGCTGCACAAACTCTCTTTGTGCGGAATAAATGGGTCCCAGCTCTGGCCAGTTAACATTTAGTGCAGATCAAACTGCCTGGATCTAGGGAAGGCATGTTGGTCACGGCTGCCTTTCTAAAGACACATGACCTCTTTATACGAAAATCTGTGTCGGGAAGAATGTAAACTGTAAAAAGGATGAGTCTGCTCTCTCGGTCCGTGTCCGTTTCCATTTTCCGAAGTAATTCAAGAAGATTTGTGACAGTATCTGAAAAAGGCAACGTGTCGGATTTACTCTCTCCTCGATCATTGATGAAGATACTGTAAATTAAGCGTGTCCAGCCATGAGACTAACCAGCTATATCCAAGCTTCGATTCCAACAACGAAGTCTGCCATCTACATTATGTATGTATGGGTCTGTATATATATATATATATATATATATATATATATATATATATATATATATATATATATATATATATATATATAAATGAAGGGGGAATGGGAGGACGAGTGTGAGTGCTGCGTTTATGTGTGTAGGCGTAGGTCCACGTGTGTATGACAATGTACCAGTAAAGTAAATGACTATTTTCCATGCCTTCGGGCAAATTGGGCTAGACGTATATTTTAGAGACCACTCAGTGGCTGATGTGGTCGATATCACGCAGGCCGCCTTTACTTCCTATGACTGCAACTGGTAATCATTTGAGGCTAGGTCGACATGGAAAATTTTCGGCTATGTCAGGACTTGAACCAACAGATTATTAGGCGAGCCTAATCGCGAACCACGTTGGCTCCGTTATTTCAATGTGCAGTAACAAATCTGTCGGCTCTGTGGCTAAGTCGATGCGAACGCTTCCTAATGCCGGGATGCCGGGTTCGATCCCAGCTGCGGGCCATGCGCCTTGCGTTGGTTTCGATAGTGGTATCAAGAAAGCCTACTGTCCAGAAAGAAATGGCAAACTACTGGACGTAAATTTACCTAGAAAACCACACAACAGCCAGGGGCTTTTGAGGTTGGTTCTGTAACGTCCTGTAAAGGATACGCAACTAACCAACTAACAAATCTACGCTTTGCGAGTCCGACTCGTAATTCCAACTTACCGCGATCGAAACCTACTGCTAACTGGGATTTTATCACGGTACAAGGCGTCGCAGGTCGACCCAGCCTAAGATAGGTGCCAGGATGGCTATCCTTTTAAAGTAAAGACAGCCGGCGTAATGCTGACCACATTACCCAACTAGTGCCGATTGGTCTGTAAAAATATGATATGCTCTTCCCATATGCCCGATGTGCCTAAGGCGTAAAAAAGGATCTTTACTTACTACCAAATCTAAACTATAAATACCTGAATCCTAGCCACTCATGCCCTTGCGGTGGCAAGCACGATTAATCAAAAAAAAAAATAATTAAGTGTTGGCATTTCTGCTACAGATTCTTCAAAAATAAAAACAGCAGACGTGTTATATGTGGAAACGAACTTAAACCCTACCCATCGCGTGTCTCCTGACCATATCGTTGTCCAGTGCAGCATGAGTCTCATCTATAGCCCTCGCCTCAACACTGAAACTAGCAAAGTAAGTTAACATTATGGCAGCTATGACCAGTTTTAACACCAGTGTTATCTCCATCTTGTTAACCAACAATCTGCACCTGTAACTCTGAAAATACAACATTGTATCATTTCAAGGTGTTGTTGTCAGGGTGAAAAGGTAAAGTCGGGAGATGTGAACCAGCGTCTTTGCACCCGGTTATAAACCATAAGTACTCTGCCACGACTACGGAGAGCTGATAAGAAACTGTCCGCCTGTGTCGCCGTCCGCACATAACTCCGTAGCTACAGCGACGTTCCTCCAATCACCCCCAGAGTGTCAACTCTGGTACCCATTTCCTAGAGACTGGGTGAACCCCGGGAAACGTCCGTGTCTGCAGCGAGTTGCAGCTGGATTTTAAAGCGAGCCTCCTATCGACTGCGCTAACGCGGCTCCAAATGATTTGTTCACATCGGTCGACTTTACCTTGTTGTCTATTAAATTTACAAGTAAGGCATAATCTTGTAAAACACGTTATCATGTAACGATTGTATATATATATATATATTCATTCCTACCCTATGATACCAGTGCCAGAAATGGTCATTTACAAACCAGAAAATACAATTAGTAACCACAGAACTTGTATGTCTGCGATGCGCAAGAATAGATAAAATCAGCAGTGAGGTCACAGGAGAAAAAGTCGGCACAGAACCAAATCTTAATTACACAGAAAGGAAATCAAATGATCTGTCCTGTTTGAGAAAATGCTTTGAGACTTCATACTTTGCAAGGCATACACTAAAAGCGGGGACGGACGCAGAGCACGATGTCAGCGAGACAAAAAGATAACATCAGAAAAACTCTACCAGAGCTTGATGAGTCTATGGTGGAAGCGGTCAGAAGAGTGGGAAGAAAACCTTATATCCTCCATGGCACAGGAAGCGTTAAAGTGTCAGTGAACATGAAAAGGAAGAAAAGGAAGTGAGCTTGTATCGCTTGACAAGACTCAGGTCCGAATCATGTGTGCTGGTATGTCTTCCGTGAAATAATGGAAATGTCGAGTAGTCAGCAGACTGCTTGCTGGATTGACAGTTGCTTGACCCCTTGGCGATGAGCTTCTGTAATGATAAAGCGGACGTGGTAAAGGCTTACTACGAGCAGTGCAATAGAACCAAAAGGGCATTCGTTATCTCGAGAAACTGATTCATCGGAAAGTGAGCAGTGGATCCCGGCGCATTTTAAGTCGGGAGACACTGGAAGAGAGGTTTATAGACATATGGCTGGCCCTGATCCTAATGACAGCATTACCCATCTAACAAGAAGGGACCAGGCCACCATCTTCAGACTTAGAACACAACATACTCCACTCAATGGACATCTAAACAGAATACAGCCACAACACTCCCCAGAGTGCCAGCTATGTAACTACCCCTACGAAACTGTTGAACACCATCTCTGTGAGTGCTCAAAACTCAGTGAGACAAGAAGAACGCTACTCCCTCCGAGACCAGACAAGTGGAACACCTTGTACGGAGGAAAAGAACAGCTTGTGAAAACATGAAAATCCCACTACATGGCATTGGGTCAAAGAGCGAAAGCTCATGTGCTGCTGGATTGATAACAACAACAACAGCAGGGGATACGAAAAGGTTGGCCAGCTGGCTCTGTCAGTTAGGAAACTCCTCGTTGGCTACAGACGAGAGGGATGTATGAATTATGAATTCCTCGACTGCAGTTACAGGGACTCTCGATTTATTCATTCCTTCCTTCACTCGGAGCTAAAAACATAGTATGCCGTCTCCACAATAAAGTTGTCATCAATATCTCGCGATGATGCTCAGCACCTCCTATACTGCAGCTCTTCTACTTCTGTGTGAAAACCATTGAAAGCTTTCTGTTTTAATTTTAATTGTTTCAATTCCTTCAGCATCTGTAGCTTAGGCGTTGCGAACTGGATTCGTAATGCCGAGGTGCTGGGTTTGATCCAGCTGAAGACGATCTGTCTTGCTTTGGTTTCGACAGTGTTGCTGAGAGCTGTCCGTTTAGTAAACAAAAGCAAACTACTGAATGTATAATTTGCCTAGGAAAACACCAACAGCCACAAATGATGGTGTCGGTTCTGCAACATTTTGTAAAGGGTACGCAAATGACATTTCTGTAAACTGCTGCTTGATAGTTCACTTCCGGAATTCGGTTTTGTTCTAGAAAATGAGTAGAAAACGTATATGAAAGTTAACAGTGCGAGAGAGCTAGCTAAGGACCGAGTCTCTTCCACCAGACCCTGATGAGAGCGACGTTCTGCTAAATGTTGTTGACTGGTAATATATGGACTGTTTTTTGTTTTTTGAATATTAAAAATATCAGACCTATATTTTAAAGACCAAACGGCACCTGGTGGCTGATGACTATACTTTCAGTTAAGTTATTATTTCATCTTATGAAAGAAGAATATACCCCCCACCCTCGCCCCCCAAAAATCTTAATCAGCCTACGTTGAGAACACATTGTGTGTTTGTACACGAAGTTATTATTTCATCTTATGAAAGAAGAATATTCACTCTAACAACCAGTGAAAATTTGAACGAAGAAACCGAAAGGCGTAAGTCAGTGTTACTGTAAGCCAACACAAAAGGGGCTTCATAGTCTCGAGGCATGGTGTCTGACTCGAGTGCTAGAGTTTCTGGGTTCAATCCCTGGTAAGAGCTGGGATTTTTGCACGTGAACTTGGATTTCTTGTAATTCCCATTGGTCTCTGGATAGTAAGATCGGACGCCTGTGCATTATTAAGCACGTAAAAAAAAATCCCTTGGTAGTTGGAAATCGAAAAGAGTAGCCTAACGGCGCTGCCTGCGCAAATTTTCGAGGTAAAAATGTAACAAAAGTATTTCAGGATTCTCTCCTGTGTTACAGAGCCTGTGTACTGTACTGAGCATCTTCGAACTCAGACTTGAGTTAGAAAAATAACAGAGCACTCATAAGTTACTACCCATGTGCCATGAGGTTGACCCATTGTTCAAACCTCAAGCCTTAAACAAACATGGCACTAGTTATGAACTACAAATACTAGTATCACGGTTTCAATGTTTATAAATTTCATAAAATATATGTTATGGCACAGATCTTTTGGCTAAACAACGTAATTCTGTAGCAGATTCTTATTGTATACTTTTCATAGCACAAACAATGCAGTACGTTTAATCAGTCATTTTAAGATGCAGTATTTTCTCACGGAAGCGCGGTCAAATGGCTAAATGCTCGCCAGCGGATCGGTAGGTCGTGGGATCTGGTTAAACGGGGGCGGGGTTTTTTTTTTTCTCTGCCCTCAGGTCGACACAGGCTTTTGTGGGTACCAGGTGCAATCCTGGAAAGTATAGTCATCAGCCATCAGGTGCCGTTTGGTCTTTTTAAGTGTAGGTCTAGCCCTACATACCCACAAGGCCCGAAGGCGTCGAAAATGGTCCCTCGCTTCAACTTTACTACTATAAACTCAGGCCGAAAGAGTAAATCAAGGTTTACCCTAAAGATAACTATTGTTGCCACAGTGTACACCTTCACATCCACACACATCCACACCCACACAAAAACACACACACACATCCACACTCACACACACATATATATATACACACGAAGGAAATAGTGTATTAGTCTTGTAGTTTGACTGTCGATTTCAATAACAAACCTTGTCTTTGAAGTTACACTGTACTGTATTAAACAAATGTTTGTTCCAGATATACATTTTCTATGAGCCCTACTATCTGCCTGTCATTCACTTCTAGACCCGCCCATCTATAGACAGTTGAGAGATACGATTTATTCCATATATAGCCAGCACATGCTACCGTAATTAATAGATTGTACAACACAGCGGTATAGCTTTTAATGTTTAAATTTTATTTAGTGCACTTCAGGAATTGTCTCTAAACTCTTCAGAAAATAATGTTCGATTCTTTTCTTTCGAAAAATATGACATTCTCTTCTGTATATCAACTTCTCGAGACCTGGTTTTATTTTCTAATTAACTACGAGTTTTAGCTTTCCTTTCTTTCCCTTTCTTTGCGCCAAATATATCTGCGGTGTTGTTTATCTCTCTTCGGCGTCGGTGGCTTTACGGGTTGCAAACGCGTTTGTATCTCCGAGGTGGCCGGTTCGATTCCAGCTGCAGGCAGTGGAGCAACAGATCACTTTGCATAAATGTCGACACTGGCATCGAAAGCCGGTCATTCATTAAACAATAGAAAACATCTGAAAGTACAATTTGCGTAGAAAACAACACTCACACGCTCACATACACATATATGTGTATAAATATATAAATGAATAGTTATATATATATATATATATATATTTGTGTGTGTGTGTGTGTGTGTATTCGAACATAATTCGTTCCAAAACGGCTTTCGTTTTCAACGTATTCCCCCCCCCCCCCCAATCCCCCATTCTATTAAAAATGACTTAAAACAATTACATTTTAAAATGTATTTAATATATGATAATCATATTTTATAAATAAATAAAAGATATAGAAACATTGCATTTACTGTAGCTTTATCAAAACTGATATACTTTTCGTTCGGTTCTACTTTTTTTTTTCATGACTGTATTATTTCATTGTCTATTTGATTACAGAGAGCCTTCACCATGTCTACTTTATCATGAACTAGCCCACCGCCCAGAGGAGGGGCAGCAGCTAATATATCAGTCTGCTCGTTACCTCACGCACCTGAATCGTGAACAGAAAATAGAGGATATGATCCTGATGTGGATCTTATCAAATGATGCAAGCCACTTTGCTCTTAGGAGACGCTTCAACTTTATAAAGCATCTTCATCTTATAATTATTTTACTTCTGTCTTCTTGGACACTCAGCACTCATCATGTCTGCATTCACTTTTTAATATTCTCTTTCTATGCGATGAGATTCTTAGCATCAAGTTCCTCTGCACCCACCTCAATACATATACCAGTCACATACCGCTTGCGCAAATAATAAATTTTAGTAGGGACTGACCTTCGCCTCATGTACCAATCTGTAATTCCCCATAGTCGGAATATGCCATCCTATTATCTTCAACCCATGTGTAATTCGCCATAGAAGGACTATCCTACCCTCTCATCTTGTATAATCTGTACTTTGCTATAGAGTGACTATACCAACATCTAATCCGTAACAAATCAGTAATCCGCCATAGTAGGATTCTCATCCTGTACCCATCTGCAATTCGCCACAGCAGGAATTTACCAGCCTCTAGTCCCCCCCCCCCCCACCCCCTCCCCGCTCCTCCGAGTGTGAACTAATCATCTGAACCTTATACAACAGAGCACTGAGAAGAGAACATTATTTACTACCTTTCGACAGTGGGTACACTCATGTAATATGAGACCAGCGCAATAAGCCAAGGAAATTTATAACATGTTAATCAATAGCCTGGCCTAGACGTAATGATCGAGTATATGGCAGGAGAGAGACTTGATTATGTAAGGGATCACTATCGCAAAGCAGAGTACTTGATAATTTGTCACAAACTGAGACGCAATAAATATCATCTTCTTGGTCTTTAGCATCTCGAGTCTTTGGAGTTTCTTCCAACAGATAACAGCCGCTTCTATTCATTTCTCTGATTTTGCTTCTCCTTCCATCTGCTGACTCCAAACGTTTTTTTTTTTTTTTAAACAATGAAACACAGTACGGATGACTAACTGTATGCAAGAATTAGACTGGAGGGGCAGAATGTTAGACGGGACTACATGCCCAATTTGTAACCCTTTAAAAATAAAGTTTGTTCGTTCTTTTGTTCTACATGATTGTGTCTTAGCCCATCAATCTTGAATGCACTTCAGCCCACAAATTGTGACCAGGGTTTGCATTAATCCAAAGATCTTGATCGATGTGTACCTTAGCCCATGTATCTTGACAAGAGTGTATTTTAGCCCATGTATCTTGACCAGAGTGTTCCTTAGCCCATGTATCTTGAACAAGGTTACCTTAGCCCATGTATCTTGACCAGGGTGTGTATTAGCCGATAGATCTAGACCAGTGTCTGCCTTAGACCATAGATCTTGACCTAGATGTGCCTTAGCCCATAGATCTTGACCTAGATGTGCCTTAGCCCATAGATCTTGACCTAGATGTGCCTTAGGCCATAGATCTCAATCAATGTGTGTCTTAACCCATAGATCTTGACCAATGTGTGTCTTAACCCATAGATCTTGACCAATGTATGCCTTCGCCCATATATCTTGTACAGGGTGTGCCTTAGCCCATAGATCTTTACCAATGTATGCCTTAGCCTATAGATCTTGACAAGGGTTACCTTAGCCCATATATCTAGTGTGTGCCTTAGCCTACAGATTTTGACCAGGGTAGCCTTAGCTCATATATCTTGACTAGGGTGTGCCTTAGCCTATAGATCTTGAGCCGGATATGCCTTAGCCCTACATCTTAATCGTGGTTTGCCTTAGCCCACACATCTTTACTTGTGTGTGCCTTAGCCCATAGATGTTGATCTTGTTGTGCCTCAGCCATTATAACTTGACCAGGACGTCCTAAGCCCAGAGGCATTAACCAGGGTGTGCCTTGGTCCATAGATCTTGACAAATTGTGTCCTTGCCTATAGTTCTTGACCATGGTGTGCCTTAGCCTATACCTCTTGACCATGGTGTGCCTTAGCCTATGGCTCTTGACCATGGTGTGCCTTAGTCTATAGCTCTTGACCATGGTGTGTCTTAGCCTATATCTCTTGACCATGGTATGCCTTAGCCTATAGCTCTTGACCATGGTGTGCCTTAGCCTATAGCTCTTGACCATGGTATGCCTTAGCCTATAGCTCTTGACCATGGTGTGCCTTAGCCTATAGCTCTTGACCATGGTGTGCTTTAGCCTATATCTCTTGACCATGGTGTGCCTTAGCCTATAGCTCTTGACTAGGGTGTGCTTTAGCCTATAGCTCTTGGCCATGGTGTGCTTTAGCCTATATCTCTTGACCATGGTGTGCCTTAGCATATAGCTCTCGACCATGGCTTTAGCTCTTGACTGTGGATGCCACAGCCTACTGATCATGCCCAGGATGTGCCTTAACCCACAGACCAGGTTGTATTGTTTTCTTTTGCTCACCCCATGCTGCGCGCGCACACACACATACACACTCACATGTACATACACATATCACCACACACAAATAGAAACACAGATCCCACACTTTATACAGGTCAATCGATCAAATGCAAACAAGTGTAACCGAACATGTGAAGTTTATTTTGAAAATATTGAGCTGCTTAGAAATTGAAAATCAAACACTATTATTTAAACTTATTATTAGGAGCTGCGAGTCCGACTCGTAATTCCAACAAACGGCGATTGAAACCCACTGCTGGATGCGTGGATTTTTGTCATGAAATGGGGCGTCGCAGGTCGACTTAGCCTAAAATGGGTAACCAGGAAGGCTGTCCTGTGGAAGTAAAGACGGCCGGCGTAATGCTGATCACATTACCAACCTAGTGCTGATAGTCTTTAAAAATATGGACGCTTTTCCCATATACTCGATATGTCTAAAAGGCGTGAAAAGGGATCTTTACTTTTTTACTTACTACTATTATAAGTGTATTATTAAAAATATTAATTATCACTCAATATATTATTGCAAAATTATCAATTATCACTCAATATATTATTGCAAAATTATCAATTATCACTCAATATATTATTGCAAAATTATCAATTATCACTCAATATATTATTGCAAAATTATCAATTATCACTCAATATATTATTGCAAAATTATCAATTATCACTCAATATATTATTGCAAAATTATCAATTATCACTCAATATATTATTGCAAAATTATCAATTATCACTCATTATATTATTGCAAAATTATCAAATGTGTAGCTGAAAATTGCTAAATAAAAAAAGACATTACTTTATTGACCAGACATTTACTTTTTTTTTTAGACATTGAACTCCCTTTGGAAATATACACATCGAACACATTTATAGACTCAGCTTTTGTGTCTATTAAAAAAATCATCATCATCGTGTAGCATGTCTGCAGCAGAAAGTCGCTCTCATCAAGGACTGCCTTACAGAAACTTGGTCTCTCGCCAGCTAAAAATAGATATAGTAAAAGAGATAACGTGATATCTTTACTGATTTACGGATTAATTGATTTGATTTGATTTAATTCAAGAACCGACATCACAGCACCCTGGACATTCCCAAAAGCGCTCCGTCTCCATCTTCAGCAGCCAGCGAAGAGTTCCGATACTAATGGTGCCAGTAGCTTTCTGATTAAATGTCCGTCTTGCCTTTCCTCTGAGCCTTGAGCTTCTGCCAGAACCCCTCGTCACCCCCAACTGCATCATCAATCTCACAAAACTGTGGTGATCCATCTGCTCCTCCGCATTGTACACGCTCTCCCACAAGGCACTAACCACGTCTGCCCTATCATGTAGCAGTATTCCACCAAGTTGTGCAGAGCCAGCCAGTCTGTCCGCCTGTTCATTTCCCAACACACCGGCGTGACCCGGTGAAAAAATCCAGACTATACTCCTCACTCGTGTCCTCCGCAGCGAAGCATGCCACTCTGCACGAAGCATACCTGTTCTGATCTTCCTCATCATGCATTCTGAATTAGTTACAATTACAATGTGTGTGTGTGTTCTCTAGTCAGCGGAAAGCTGCAGTGACCGCCTCCACCCCCATTCTTAAGCTGGATGTTGTGGTATCATATGCTAGGCTCTACTGCACCAAACATCGACCATTAATTTTTGCTAAAAAGCCCCAAGCACTTCTTTTGCCTCTTGACACTAAACCGTCTGTGTAAATGATCAAATCCTCTGAGCGAGCATTATCTTGAATTAATTGCTGAATTTCTACCTCTGTGGCACCTGCTGGCCAATCTCTGCATTTCCGGCTCAGCGTGATTATGACTCTACACAAGTCTGACTGCTCAGGTGGCACTTTGACCCACTCCTCTCCTCGCCTAATGTTCTCAAGGATGCAAACCTGTCTGATTGTGTCTTCTGCCTGAGCCATCCATGATCTCCCTCTTATCAGCCGCTGACCCTTAACTGCACCCAAAGCTTCGTGCGGAGGGTGGTCTGTGTCTTCAGCTACTCTGAGATATGACTTTGCCTGCATCACCTTGTGCCTACCTGCAACCGTCGGCAAACCAAGGATGTATCGCATACACATAATTACACACCACTGGGGTGTCTCTGGTGCAATCCAGAATGACCCGCATAGCCGCGTTCTGTATGCGCTCTAGTTTGTAGTTACGGATTTGAGAATGGACACTACGGCACACCGAGCGTACCCACAGATGCTTATGGTGCAAATTTTAACTATTCCATTAGCATACACTATGGAAACCCCCAGCTAGCTGCCTGGATTTTTATTGGGGTATGGGGCGCTGCAGGTCGACCCAGCCTAAAAATGGGTACCAGGATTATATCTTCAGGAAGTTAAAAACGGCCGGCGTAATGCTGACCACATTACCGACCTAGTGCTGTTTGGTCTGTAAAAAATATGAATGCTCTGCCCATATGCCTTATGCGCCTAAAAGGTGTGAAAAGGGATCTTGACTTACTAGCACACAGATTATACACACGTCATTCTCTTCCTCTCATGCGCCTGTCCTATTTTGGCCAACTCCTAATTTTTAGTTCACACATTCTGTCACAGTTTCATCTAACATGGCATCTTCTATCAACAATCGTTCATTTTTGGTTTTCACAACGTCTCCCTTGCCCAGTACAAGTGTTCAGGTAGCTATCGCTTTTGAAGCCAGAAAATCCGCTCTTTCATTCCCTCGCACTCCTGCATTTCCCGGACAGTAGGCTTATGTTGTCTCCACAAAGTATTAATTGGCAGAGATTTTTGATCTTTAAATATAAGGTTAGTTGCGTAATCTTTACACGAGGTTGCAGAACCAACCCCAACAGCCCCTGGCTGTATTTTGGTTTTTCTGGGCAAATTTACGTCCAATAGTTTGCCAGTGCTCACTGGACGGTCGGCTTTCTTGAAACCACTGTCGAAACCAAGCATGGTCCCGCAGCTGGGATCAAACCCGGCATCCCGGCATTACGAAGTCTTTAGATATGCACATTGTAAAAGTACATTGTGTTGAACTGTACAGCTAGCCTATGCGAAACAAATCCAGTCTAGTGGTATCTTTGACACTCAAATGCTGTTGACTACAAAAATCGCTGTGCCGTCTCCACAATGAAGGTGGCAAGAATTAGGGCTGTACCGAATAGTGATTTTCACTATTCGGCCAAATACGAATAGTGAGACCAACTATTCGGCCGAATACGAATAAAATAGTGCATTATCATTATCAGGTGCTTTGCCGACTAGCGTGGGCTATTATGCCTCGCCACAATCTGCGATCTCCCGCAGCATGTATCAGTTCGTGTGCTGACACACTTCCATGCCATGCAGCGAGACTGTCAAGAATCTTCTCTCGTCTTCCTCTATCTCTCCTTTCACAGATCTTTCCAATGGTCACAACATGCTCTATTTTCCCTCTTCTCAAAACATGGCCGAAAAATGATGACTGTCTCTTTCTGATGTCTGTGATTAGTTGTCTTCGGGCTCCCACCTCTTTCAAAATCTCTTGGTTGCTTGTGTGTGTGTGTGTGTGTGTGTGTGTGTGTGTGTGTGTGTGTGTGTGTGTGTGTCTGTCACGGTATTTGAAGCATTGTTCTGTAAAACCACATTTCTGAGGCCTTAAAAAATTGTTTGGCCTGCCTAGCGATTGTCCAGGATTCACAGCAATATGTTAAAACCGGATCTATGTAGCAAGCAAGAATTTTTTTTTTTTTTTTTTTTAATTTTATGATAAAGATATATTGCATAAGATGTTCTTCATTGTGTGGTAACTAATACCTAGGAATGAAACTATTCTTAGTTTTATAACAAGTAACTAAACTTGTAAATTGTCACTGACAGTTTTGTTAATGCATGAAAGCGACTTAGGCAACAGCAACTATCGCAGTGTATGCAGAAACGGGTGTAAAGTAACCACAATTCGTATTCAGCCCGACCGCAAGTATTCGGCCGAATACTGAATAGGTATTAGGTCCACTATTCGGCCCCGAAGCGAATACGAAGCGAATATTCGGTACAGCCCTAGCAAGAATAGAAGACCCCAATTACATCCACGGTGCGGCTCTGGTGCTATTGTCCGTAAACCACGACAGCAATGTTTGAAACCGTCCGCTGACGGAGAACGATCCCTTGTATTCGAGTATCATGAAATCGTTAAGCTCATCCCCTAGCCTCTGCGCTAGTGATTCCCAAACTGTGCGCCGCGGCGCCCCGGGGAGCCGCGACCTCTTCACAGGGGCACCGAGAAATATTGGAAAATACACGAATTATTTTTTCTTTTATCTACGAATAGTCATATTTTTACTTAGGTTAGGGCGCTGTGGAAAATATTTAATTAAAAAAAAAAAAGGCGCCGCGATCAAGAAACGTTTGGGAAACACGTGTCAACAATAAAATCGAGTGCACGGTTCACAAAATTGATGCTGTTTCCACCTTGCTTTCATCTTCACACCTTTACCAAGTTCCGAGAAGCCAACCCTGACTTTAAAGGGTACAAAGAAAAGCCCTGGGAAGTAAATTCGGGTTCTTCGACGTTAACCACATCATCCAGTTGATCTATCAAATATAAGTCTAGCAGTACATGCCCGATATGCCTAAAGGCTGTAAAAGGGCGTTGACTTTCACTTATCAAGTTAAAGCCAAGGGTTGCATGTGTAATATGCTGACTGACTGTGTATATGTGTTTACTGTTCAGCTGAATACAGACAGCGCGAACGCCTGCTATTTTTTTATCTTGTCCGCAATATAAACATTTTTATATCGTCTATCAGCACACATAAGCTGTTTATGCAATAGGACTTTCATTCATATTGCTGTAAATCTCAAAATAGTCTATCAACTTGACTTCTCCGAATTCTAGGGGCCGTTTTATTGCACTCAGAGACAAATATCTACAGTTTATGGCCCGCCATACGTCGTTGTGTCTCGGCAGGTGCATTCCCACATAAATTTTAACATACACTGAAGCACCTACTCTTGTTCATACCAAGAGAACTTAGAAAGGGGAACCAAAAACAACAATTACACTGACCCGTATCACACTATCGTGTTTCACACTGTCTTGTTTCACACTGTTTTGTTTCACAATGACTTGTTTCACACTTTTTTGTTTTACACTGACGTGTTTCACACTGTTTTGTTTCACACTGTCTTGTTTTGCACTGTTTTCTTTCACACTGTCTTGTTTCACAATGTCTTGTTTCACACTGTCTTGTTTCACACTTTCTTGTTTCACACTGTCTTGTTTCACACTGACTTGTTTTGCACTGTCTTCTTTCACACTGTCTTGTTTCACACTGTCTTGTTTTGCACTGTCTTCTTTCACACTGTCTTGTTTCACAATGTCTTGTTTCACACTTTCTTGTTTTACACTGACTTGTTTCACACTGTTTTGTTTCACACTGTCTTTTCACATTTTCTTGTTTCACACTGTCTTGTTTGACACTGTCTTGTTTCACATTGTCTTGTTTCACATTGTCTTGTTTCACAATGTGTTGTTTCACACTGTCTTGTTTCACATTGTCTCGTTTCACACTGTCTTGTTTCACGTTGTCTTGGTTCACAATGTCTTGTTTCACAGTGTCTTGTTTCACATTGTCTTGTTTCACACTGTCTTGTTTCACATTTTCTTGTTTCGCACTCTCTTGTTTCACACTGTTTTGTTTCACACTGTTTTGTTTTACACTGTCTTGTTTCACACTGTCTTGTTTCACACTGTCTTTTTTCACTGTCTTGTTTCACATTGACTTGTTTCACAATGTCTTGTTTCCCACTGTACGCCTCTACGGCTGAAATTCAAAATTAGCCATACTTGTTGAGATGATAATTTTACATTCATCACATGCTCTTTTTGTCTGCACAACCTTTTCATTTCTTAAGTTTTTGTTTTGTTTCAAACGATGTATAATGAACAAGTGATCTGCATTGATTTGTGGTTTACTGCTAGAATGTCATATAAACGTGTCATGCCGCCCAACAAATCCCGTATCAGCAAATCCATAATCTTTTCGCGAAAATCTTGAAAAGGATCAGTTGATATCTCTAACACCCCCCCCCCCCCAAACCCCACTTCACCCCCTCCACCCCCCCCCCCGTCCCGACCCAGCAATTAGGGCCGGGAACCCATTGCATGACGTGCAATCTGTTGCCTAATTCCTATTCTTTACATTCAAACAATAGGTTCCAGCAGCCGTATGTAGGCATGACAGGTATCCCTCTGAACAAGGGCAGCGTTGGCCATTTTGTTTGTTTGTTAGTAGTCAGTACTAATGTTGAGCTTTGGGAGAGAATTAAACTAGTTTCAGTGGACCAAGAAGTGAAGCAAAGACGCTGGCTTTGGATAGGATACACG